>JAVJIF010008272.1:0-169458 GCA_038442645.1 Agave tequilana | reverse complement strand
AACAATCTCCCCCTTTTTGTTGATGTCAAAAACTCATGGAGTTATATATGCATGGATTAAAGATAGGCTTCATAAAAGCTCTCTTAACTCATGCATAGCAAATAAACATATAGATATTCAATGAAAGGGCATATACAAGCATATATGCATAAAAAAAAACACATAGCATGCATATATAAACTCTCTAAATTCTTCATCCCCTTTTTGTCAATTCATCAACAAGGGGTGAAGAGAAACAAACAAATAAAGATGTTTATGCGATATACATTCATGAAGAGGAGAGACGTTAAGTTAGCTCTCCCTGCGTACAAGCATTACATGAAAAAGAGATGACTAGACCCTAACCCATATAAAACATAATATACAATGTATAAGCGGATATGTTAAGCTCCCCAACACACGTATATCATGTAAAGAAGAGAGGTCAAGCTCCTCAATGTAGGATACACTCATATGAATCTATATATAGAGAAGATGTAAGCTCCCCTTATATATGCAATACATATCAATAAATATTTTAAAAAAATTTTGATAATACATAAAACAAAAATTTGAAATTTCTTGAAGTCAATAAAATAGATTTTGATATCAATAGTAAATTTTGATACAAATTACAATTGTAAGTAATTTGTATGTTTTTTATACAATTGAAGGTAAAACATGAAATATATCATGATACCAAACAAATAGCAATTGAAATTAATGCATAAGTAGTAGAGATACCAATAAATATTTAGAATTAAATTATGCTTAGTATAAACTTTTTGTGCTTTAAAAATATGTAAAGATATTGTAAAACAAGCATAATAAAAAATCATATATATGTAAGCATGAAAATATTACTTAAAATTTGGTGCATACATATATAGAAAATACATATGAGTATACAAAAATAAAATTCCATGAAGATCATGTATATAACTAATAACTACCACCCTTTCATGCACATGATAAAAGATAGTCATTAAGGCATCCAACCGCACTTTTATGGTAGGGGTTTTCAAAAATGAGATTTGAAGATTATTTTAGCATAGCTTGAAAACTCTCTAAAATTGAAAAATAACGAACTAGTTTTATGATAATTTTGAAAACTAGTATGAAGTCAAATAAGTAATAAGAATAAATATATATTCAACAAACATGTATATCACACAAGAGTTGTCACTCAAAATCTATAAAGCTCAAAATGTGTTCATAAATAAAGTCATGAGTAAACAAAAGTAATGTGAGTGCACAAGAATCATGTTAATATAACATTCTTAAAATAAATCAATAAGACTCGAAAATAAATATGCAAATAATCAAAATTAAAATTTTCATAAAAATTAAACAAGCTTAAAGGTATATGTATGTTTTATCGAAACTAAAAGTATATATACATATTCCAAATACAAATGAGTCCATAATAGAATTTTACATGAAGGCAAGTGACTCAAGGATATTCATGTATATCTATTAGATTTAGAGAAAAAGAACATATATATGAAGCTAACATGTACAAAAAAGGAAAAATAAGTACAAATGAAAGAATCATCAAAACTAGGTTATATATGTACATGTAATTAGTACAAATGAGCAATGAGTACAAACACATAATAATCAAGAGTAGCTCACTACTTATACAAGTATAGACACAAGTTTTAATGAAAATTACATCTAAACAAGTAATCATTACATGAAGTATAAAAACAAACACGATCATTAGACTAAATGCACGTGTTTTAGAGCCAGTATATACATAGTAGTTAAACAATAGTGAGAACACAAAATATGAATCCATATGAACATGGGTTTATCTGAAAGGCTATTTATGTATATTGCATGTCTAATAACATTGCATTTAATATAATGAGCATTAAAACTACAACATGCTAAAAATTATCAATGTAAAAGTATGTAAACTAAAATAGGAGTTTAGAGATAGTTTTCAAACCATATGAACTATTCTCTAAGACTTCAAACATGGTGGTCATCCCACCAAACATCCTTGATAGTGATGCATTAATTAGGGATGTCCATCTAACTCCATATGCATCCACCATCAAGGCACCAAGCCTCTCACGTTTTATAAGAGCCTACCCTATATCATATGCAAGAGGTGGGGACTTTGGTACCCATTTCTTTTTGGATCCACAGGGTTTAGTATTATAGAGAACCCAAACATTTTTATTTGTAAAATTTATAAAATTTAATCTATCAAGTAAAATCTTGCAAGATGGCTTTTGTAGTCAAATGTGTACATTTGTACACTCTAGCATACATATGAGTGGGGTGAGCAAGGTGTGCATGCGTATGCCATGGGTATGTGGCATAAGTATGTGGAATTTGTTTCTTACGAAATATGTATTCAAACCTATTATGGTTAAATGCACATTGGGCTCAAAGTGAAACCCAAAAAATCAATTTTCTTCTTCACAATACAAATATCATTATTAATTTGGAAGAAGAGACATGAGCATGAGAATCAACAATCTTTTTTTTTAGAAATGTTTTCTTTTTCTTTTAAAATAATTTTTTTACAAAGAGTTATTTCTTCCAAAACAATCTTTTTTTCCACAAAAATAATTTTATTTTTCAATAAATTGTTTCTTTACATATGTCATTTAATTTTGAAGACAAAGAATATTCTCCTTTTTCAAAAATTCATTTTCTTTTGAAACACATTCAAATTTTTTTAAAGGAATCATTTTCTTTTAACAAAGAAGTGTTTTCCTTATTCAATTTATCATTTTCAATTTTTAATAATCATATTTTTCAAGAAGTTTTTGACAAAAAGATGCAAGCTCATCATAAGGCATGTCAATATCTTCTTCTAGCTCGGATTCGGAATTTACCTCATGGGGACATCCTATTGGACCATATAGCACATGTTGGAAGCATCATTTCCTATATCCGAGTCACTCCCCATATAGTATTGCTTTTGTTCACCAAGGAAAACAAGAGTGTTCTATAATACAAAACCGAATCAAAGTTAGCAACCCTAGATAAATATTCATTATTTAGGGTAGATTTTAAAGCAAGGATGGCTTTTGAGTTAACTTCAAGATGTTTGCCATTTAAACAATAAGAATCTTTAATACTGGCAAAATAAATATGAATACCTAAGGCTTTTAGGCACATGGATATCTTAACTTTCTAAGTTTGAATGTTAAGAATGTCAAACATAGGAGGTGCCATAAAATCCATGTGTGTGTATGTACAAATATTGTGATTAGCTAAAGTAGACCCAAATTAACAGCACCAAGCTCTGATACCAATTGTAGCTCACTTAGAGGGGGGTGAAAGGTGACAAGCTAATCAAATGCAAAACTAATGTGGAATTAAAAAACTATTATGCAACTAAAAACTTTTATGCTAACACACTAAGTATAACACAAAAGTGTAGCTGAATTTTTGGTGAAGGGCTCTGAACTATCTCCTTAAGATTCCTCTAGATTAAGCGTTGAGGTGCCACTATGGCTTTCTTGGTTAAATACAAGTGTGAGAAAATAAACAACCCAAGCATATATATTCAATTAAGCACAACTATCAAGCATATAGGATGATAATAAAAAAAGTATGCAAGATATATAACACAAGTGAGAGAGAGATGAGCAATCGCAAACATGGGAGAATTATTTGAGATTCGAGCACACCTGCTCTACATCCCTACCTTCAACACTATGAAGGATTTCCACTACAACGATCCCACAAGATCACTCGGTGCCGCAACACCTACGACTTCCTCAAGAACTCTTGGACCCGCTAGTCCCTCACTTGTTCCCGCAAGAACAACACACGCAAGCATATTAGCTTGTCGAGGCCGCACCTCTTCAACTCCTCCAACCACAAATTAGAACACTTAGTAATCACTTCACTTGATCAACACAAGACTCTTTTCACTGAGTCGCAACTTCTACAACTCCTTACAATACAAGAATGAAATCTTGTGATCACTTCTCTTGATCACAAAAATAACTTTCACAACAAAGATCCCTAGAGGATTGATATAGGAATGGAAAGCTCAAGTTTGTGTGAGAGAAAAACAAGATAGAGTTGTGGTGGAAAACTCAGGAAATCCTTTTGAAAACACTCTTAAAACTCTCCTTTTAATATGAAAGTTTTTTCCCTAAGTGGAGAAAAACCTAAGATAGATGGAAAAAACTGGTTCTAAACTTCTCAAAATCTTATCTAAAATTGGCCAAAGAACTCTTTTTTATAGGGTTCAGAAATATAGCCATTGGGGTCCAGAACAGGCCGATAATGGCCTGTCGGTCGACCGGCCAACGATCAGAATTCTGACCGTTGGGGCTATCGGTCGACCAGCCAGTCTACCACCCCAAGGCAACTTGCCTGTCGGTCGACCGCCCGATCAATCGAGACCAGAACCAGAGGTGAACTCTCTGGTCGGTCGATTGGGGCCAGATCCATATAAACTTGTTTTGATGAAATCTAATCATGAAACATAAGGATGTATAATTTGAGCTCAAAATCAAACGATATTTTTAAAACTCAACTATTTTATGAAAACACATATAAATTTATGTGTGTGTATGTATATGAGCTTGAGTAATCCATAACTAATCTACCCTTTATATTTTATCTAAATACATAAAATCTTAACACTTACAAACTTGACACAAGTCAAGAAAATCTTCTCATGAAAAATCTTCTTCTCTATCTTGACTTGGTTGAAACTTGATCCATGAGCTAGACTCCACTTTGAGTACTTGATGCGATCTTGAAGTGTGAGCTCTTGAATCCATACGTGCTAGCTTCAAACTGGACTCAAATCTTTTGTTGAATCAAAACACCGACTAAGATCTTGATCAATATCAAGCTAAATAGACAAAAGATCATAGTACTATAACTACATGAGTTAATCATCATTAAAACTAGGGTGATGGACTCTGGTCCAACAAGACAGACAAGAGAAGAGGGAGAGAGTTACAAATATAAGCCTTGAAGGGCATTTTGGGCGGGGGACTATTAAGATTGTAAAGGTATTTTCTGCTCAGGAGTGGGAAGTGCTATATTAAACGCATCAGGAACTAAGTGCTAGTCCTTAGTTTGTTGAGAGGACATGTCTGCTATTTACTCATAAAAAGAATAAAAAGGAACACACACAAAAATTTACAAATAAAAAGATAATAGAAAAGGTGCTCAAGATCCTTTCTTAAGATGGAGGAAACAACTTGAATAATACAATCCTATTTTTTTTTTTTTTTTGTGTGTGTGGGGGGTTAAGTAACACACATAAATTTTAGAATAAAAAAATAAAAAAAACCTTGTGATATCCCTTCTTAAGCTAATATTAGGGATGATAATAGGTTCGGGTTGGCCATGCCTAAGGTAGGCCCGTGCCGCTAAATCTGGCCCTGGACTATAACCCGACACACGATTTTATTGCTAGCTCCCTAGGCCTATTTATTAGAAATTTAAAAAAGAAAAGAAAGGAAAAGTTGTATTTTTTTGCTTGTTTCTCTCAAATTCTTCCAACTCTAACTTACAATAAAATGTTTTATAAGATTAGGAGTCATTATTTTTTTAGAATTTGAAAATATAAGGTAATATAGATTGTAGGATATTACAAATTAATTGGAGAACGAGTATATTAGGTATTAGATTTGCACTAATGAGATCGGGAAAGGGAAGAATTTAAGAGATTTTGAAAGTTTTGGACTGGTGTTTATTATTTAGATGGGCCATATTGAATTAATAAATTAACCTGATTTTTTGACCCGTTTAAAAAAAATTATGACGAACTTTCGAAAATACAACAAATTATCATGAATATTTTGCTATAATCTCTTTAAAAAAAAATACAATCTCTCAATTCAATGTTCAAAAACTAATTATGCATTTGGTACGTGGGTGTTCACTTGAGAATTCAAAGTTCTCACGCAAATTCACATATTTGACATATACTTTAACTCAATATTTATGAAAATATTCAATTTTCATGGGCATCAAATTCTCTCATTTGTCAGAGTGTAATGGAAAATTCTCCACTAAAATACCCCAAATATGTTGTATTAACGATATAAAGCTCACACTATATTTAGTACAATTTAATACCCTAAATTTCTATATGTAAATAATAATACCTTTGTTACTCGACTATTTATTTAGGTAAATTCACCAAAACCCGTCAACATTTTGTTATGAACCTGAAATTGATTTAATCAAGTTTTGAAGAAAAAAAAATATACTGAAACCATTTTTGACAGCTCATTTAATAGCTTTTGAAAATGAATATTCAGTGCACGTGTCTATTTTTGAGTTGAAGAAATTTTGACAATATTTTCCAAAGCGCACAAAATAGCTAGGATAGGACTCATTTTTGACAATTTAGTTAGTTTTTTCAGTAATTGTTGAAAAGTGCTTTGATATGTAATATCCCTAGTTAATAATACAGTATTAATAATTTTTAAATATTTATTTATATTTACTTAATATTTTATCATTACAAATTACTTGATTCATGACTTTTCCCTCTTCTGATTTTTATTAACATAAATAAACAAATTATTTTGAGGAGATTAAATGTTAAATTTGGATTATATATATTATTATTGCTTATTAATATCATTGTTACTAATTACCATAATTATTATTATTATTATTAGTTGATACTAATATTATTTCATTATTAATGTTAATTAGTATTAATATTATTGATGATGTTAATTAATATTGTTATTGCTAATCATTATGATTATGATTATTATTAAAGTGTAATATTATGCTTTTGTTGTTAGATTAGTATTGTTGTTAATGTTAATTATCATTATTATTGTAATTATTATTTTTAGCAAGTGTTGTTGTTATTATTATAATTTTTTATTATTCTCTCTCTCTTAACCCATACCTATTAGCACAAACCTAAACCCACAATCCAACTCATTATCTAAACCCAAACCCAAAATCCTTTTACCTTATAACCTATACCCAAACCCAAAGCCCGATACCCATTATCTAAGTCCCAATAACCCACAACACAGATTATCTCTGCCTAGATATAATCTCTATTAACCCTAATACTAATCCTAAACCTAACCCTAACCCTAAAACTAATCGCCTTCCTTTCCCCTATTTGCATATCGGTCGCAGCTCCCTCTGAGGCTGGCCACTCCTCTGCGAGTTCCCCCTCATCTGTCCATCCGACTGTGCTCCTCACCCAACCTCCGGCCGGACACCATCTCCCTAACCAGCCTCGGGCATTCTCATCTCCTCCCTCGCCTTGCGCCAGCATGACCCCCTCACACACCCCCAGCATGAGACCCCCTTGTAGCCAACCTGTTGCTCCCCTCCTTCTTGTTGAGCCCCTCACCCCTCTTCACCATGATCATCCCCTCCTTCCTGCCGAGTCCTCAACCCTCTTCACCCACAGCTTCCTCCTTAGCCGCGAGCCCTCCACCATCTCTTCCTTCCTCCTTCTCTGGCAAGCCGACCACCATCGTCAGAGTCGAGATGGCCTCCATCACCTCCATTGGCCAGCGACATCTCCACTTTCTCCTCCCCACTGTCTGGGACCTCCGTCGCCGCCGACGGCCACACACCCTGCACCTAGGCCGTCAGTTTTTATTCTCTCTCTGTATATCTAGTATGTGTATCTGTATTATTTTCCTTCTATGTGTGAATGTATACATTGTTACATGTACGCGTATATGTATTGGTATATGTGTGTGTAGGCATGTATAATTGTGTAGACATTTATGTGTATTGTGTAGGTGTGTATAATTGTATGCGTGAGTTTGTGTATTCTATAATGTATAAGTGCGAGTGTGTGCACATGTGTGTAGACTGCATATACATGTGTGTGTTGTATATGTGTATGTGAACGTGTGTGTATATATTATGTTAGTATGTGTGTGTGCACATGTGTTATAAGTACGTGTGTCTATATGTGTATATTGTGTGTTGCAGATGTGTCGATCGGACTTGTTTGTATGATCTGAACCCGATATCAGAGACCCGGAGTTGCGTTCATTGTGAACCCAATACACCAGGCGATTCAAAGACCGACACACGAGGCGATTCGGAGATCCAAACTAGTTCGTGCAGTATAGACCTGATGGCGATTCGGACCCGGAACCGCGTCATTCGTGTTTGTGGAGTTTGCTTTGTACTATTTTTCATTTATCATTATTAGTAAGTGTTTGTTGTATTTATTTATATTAAATTGTACACTTTAAATTATCATTTCAGTGAGTATTTATCCCATGGTATTTTTATCAATTTTTGTTATTAATCAGAATAATTAAAATGTACAGTCAGTGCTAGTTAGTTGATTTCTAATATTCAGAAACGATTGCAGTGTTAACAGCTTAGAGTCCAATTCTAATAATTACTATTTTGATTGGAAGACTGGATTAGTTGGATAATGGGTGTATCCGTTATATAGTGGATTATTATTACCGTATAAGAATTTAGATACAACAGATAATTGGTCAGAGGTAATCATGATGTTAAAATATATATGAACTCCGTATTTTGATGCTGAGACATTAGAGATCTATCATTTCATGTGTAGTTATTTACCATTTCAGATTCAAGACTAAATGTGATGTACCTTAGATTGTGGACTATTTATTAGACATTTATTTAATAATTATTTAGATGGAATTCATTCGAGTATTGAAGACGGACTAAACATGTTTTACTTTATTAAGAGACTGACCTTCTTGATACTTAGACTTATACAGACTTGGTTAGAGTTGGAGTTGACATGAGATTTGTATTCTTTTCATTGGATCTTGAATAGAGTTCAGATGAGATTAATGACTATTGGATTATTGATTGTGAATATTTCCCGAATTTATCCCTGATTATATAGTTGAGTATGGATGAACCTGTTAATGTTGATTATCAGACGTAAAGATATCCCATATTCTATGTTGTTTGAGGATGTTTCGCTATTCATTTATTATTTTGATATTTGTTGATTCAAATTGATCTCGAGGATATTCGATGGTTCACTTCATAATGGTTCCTAGTTATTGCAGTTTATTTTGTTATAGAGATATAATTTTTATGATAGAGATCTTTGATATCAGTGATATTATATTCTCAAAGTTGGACAATAGTTATTAGTTACTAGCTGTTAGAGACACCGTTGGATTAGTGACTGTATATTTCCGGTATTCAAATATCTAGTTGCTAGTTATTCAGTTTTCAGATACCAGTTTCAGTTATCAGTTATCAGCTATTATTGACATCATTAGTTGTTAGAGATATCGTAGTTACATACATAATAACTTATATTATTTCTTGTTAATAAAAGAAACCATAACCCGGGAAAAAAGGGTAATTGCCTGATAATACATGTCGTGTATTTTGGAAGGACTTGTGATGATATACCAAGTTTTAGATTCCACCATGGGAAACAGCTATATTCAATAGTTCCATCAAGGTAGTACTGGCTCTCTAGTTATTCAGTTGTCAATTATTAGGGCTATGCCCAGACTATAAGGCCACAATAGTTATTCTTTTGTATGGGGCTATGGTCTTTAGTTATTAGGTCCTTGCGGTGCATCCTATTTCAGTGCCAGGAATGTTAGACCATGATACCAGGCATGCACGATACCCTTTCAAAACACATGCACTACATGTAGCAGGCAGTTACAATAATGATAACATTCTTTGATATGTGAAAAAATGATTGTGGTATGGGACGCAACTAAGTATCACATTAGTTAGGTTAATAATAACCAATCAGATTAGAGACATATATTAGGTACATCTTATTGACCATAGTTCTTTACTATACAGTGACGAGTGATATGAACTATCTTTTTGTTGATAGCTTTATTCATGTTATTATTTAGTTATCTTTTATTTACAGTTTTAGTCATGTTATTAGTGTGTACACGTATTATGCACGTGCACATTCTCTCATTTTACAAACTCATTGGGAGTTTTCTAACTTTCTTGGATTTGCGCATCCAGATATAGGATGCTTTGTTACATTGATGATGTGTTCGTTGAGATCGTACGCATCATGAGGACTTGGAGTTTCTTTCTATTGATTACCGGTAGTATTGTCTCACTTGTATTCCTGTTGTCTTCTTAGTTCTCTATACATTGTTATCAGTCATTGTTCTATTTTTGTATTTATTGTTATCATGTATGGACATCTATATGTGTTATTGCAATGATCATGATTTATCATGGTATATTTTTGTAGCTTGTTCGGGTTACTTAAGGCCTAGCATGTATACATAAGTATTTTTCTTGTGTATATGCATCGCGAACTCTTGTTGCGTTTCCGCTCTAGCATATTCTGGGAAGCAGGGCGTGATAGGACACCTCCAAAATGATTTTCGGCAGCGTTTTCCAGTGAGTAAAGATTTTTTTCTGTGATCGATTTAAACAGTTCAACATTTGAAAACTTGGCCCTGTTGAAACTGCTTTTGACAGCAGTGTTCTGATTTAGAAAATGATTTCTTCATTTTAAAAATATAGCCATTTGTCACCATAACTGTCGAACATCATGAGCCAGTATTCGGCAGCTAGTTGACTTTTTCTCTACTGATTTTAGCAAACATTTTTCAATTATTTAGCTATAAATCAAACATTATGTACAGTTGTTTAATAATAAGATTTATAAGGTTTTAAAGAGTTCACAGAGAGTTTGATGAGGACATCACGCTAGTTGCCAGTTGTTTTTCTTGCTTTAGTTTATTTTGAGTTATTATGTTTTATCTGTTTTTCTTGTAGTCCCACATCGGTTATGATAGGGAAGTTCGCCTTGTAGAAGCTGATTTAAAGAGGCTCAACTCAATAAATAAAAGAGACAATGATAAATTAAAAAATTCAGTTAAATTTCTTGAGCCTTTAAGTTCTTAAGATAGGGATGTGAAGCCTGTAGTGTAAGGGGTGCTAAGCTGGCTTAAGGGGTGTGAAGTTTAACATTTATTTGGTTCTATCTCTAAACCTTAGTTCCTCTTTTCATTTTTCATGTTAAACCCTAGTTTCCAATTTTTTAATTCAAAGGCATTTGCGATCCTGCCCATTTTACATCAATTTACTATTAGAGTCATGGTTCTAATACCCTTCGTATTTCTTCTCTTTCCCAAAATCTAGATCTAGATCTCTACTTTCAAAAAAAATGAAAAAGAGAGAGAAAACAAAAAAAAGAGTGAAAACAAAAACCATGTTCCCTTTTAGGAGGCCCTGCTGTCAGCGGCTCCACCGCTTACATCATCAGCTTGAGCGCGCTGACATTGAGCCCCCAGCTCGAGCGGAGCTGACTTCAAGCCGACGGCTCGAGCCGAGTCGACGTCGAGCTGACAGCTTAGGTCAAGCCAACCCGAAGACTGCTGACATCAGCGGCTACCTACTGTTCCTATATCACTGCACAATTTCAGTCCAGAGCCTGTTTCTCACCCTTTTGGAGTCCATTTGAGTCTTGCTCGAAGTGTTGGGTTTGTGATTGATCTCTAGAGCCAGTACAATTCATAGCACTTGAGTAGGAGATTCGACCTCTACAAGTCCATATTTGGTACCAATACTGTCTCAATAGCAAAAAATCACTATTTTTGGCCATATCTCTAGCCCTGTTTCCATTTTATACACTGCTATTTTAAGACTTTGTGGGTGATTTCTTCTCTACGGTGTGAATATTTCTCCAAGGAATCTTAAAGGATTTTTTCATTTGGGTGTGAATGACTTACTCCTCAGGGATAATCTAATTTGAGCTGAATTATTAACTGTTAAATTACTTGCAACTACTATTACGTTAATTTGTTGGTTGAAATGTCATTTGCTTCTATCTAGTGTTTGCATTAGTGTTTGTCACTTTTCATCATTTTAGGAGTACATTTTCTTTGCATTTAGTGAAAGTACACCTAGAGGGGGGTGAATAGGTGTAAGGCTAATCTAAATGATAAATGATGCGGAATTAAAAACTTAATGCAACACACTTAGTGTAACCAAAGAGTGTAGCTGAATTCTCGGAGTTGAGGTACTATGTAAAGCTCTCTTGGTTCAACACAAGTGAGGCACACAAACAATCAATATCAAGCATATAAATAAGAATGAACAATATGAATCAGTGCAAGGCACAATATAAAAGAGAGAGAGAGAGAGAGAGAGTTAGAAAAGTGGATCAAACGCAAACATAAGGATATGTTTCGAGGTTCAAGCACCCAGCTCTATGTCCCCGCCTTCACACAGAAGGATTTCTACTAACTCGTCCACACAGGACTTCTCACACAGGAAACCTCCACTGAGGATTTGGGTAAATTCAATTGGGAGTACACAACTCCTCTCTCCAACAAAATACAACCTCTACACTTAGAGGCAAGGCACAAAGCCTATACAATATCAACCTCACAAATGAGAGATAGGCAATTAGCCAAACAACCACAATCACCTCACACTTGAGGGATTCTAACAAAACCTCCACTATCACCTCTCACTAGAGGGATACCAGGACAATCACCTCTCACTAGAGGGATATCACAAATAAAGGAGGGTTACAATACTTGGTGATCTATCTCAACCACAAACCAATTCTCTCACTAAAATAAAGATCCTCTAGATAGGATAGAATGATAAGCTCAAGTGTGAGAAATCAAGGTGTTTCAAAATCAAATCATAAAGAAAAATACTTGGGATAACAGCTAGAATTTGACAGAAATGAAGAACAAAACAAATCCCAAATCTTTATTTTCTTTGCCTTTTCCAACCCTTGAAAGCAAATAAAAGATAAATCTTTTTAGCTTAACAACTCTTTTGAAAACTTATATATAAACACTGGAAAGAATAAGAATTTTTGCTCTTGGAATTCTTATTAAAAAGTAGCTCAAATGGGGGGGTATTTATAGCCCCAAATGAATCTGCCTGTTGGCAGCTGGAAAGGGCAGATTTGCTTCAGATTTCTGACCGTTGTACCTCCGATCGACCGCCCGGCGACCGGGACTGGATACAGAGAGCAGCAGCTCTTTGCCGATCGACCGGCCCAGTCGACCGAGGCCATTTCCAGAGAGCAGAACTCTCTGGACGGTTTCTCTAGAAATAGCCCCGGTCGACTGGGCGGTCGATCGGCCACCAGCCCAGGCTGCGTGCACGTCGTGCACGTCGGTCGACCGGACCGGTCGACCGACTTCTGCTACGGTCGAGCGGTCCAGTCAACCGGTAGACAACAAGGTCAGATTTTTAGGATTTAAAAACTTATCTTTTTTATTATCAATTAAATCCCATAAAATCACATAGATTCCACAAAAATTAGTTCTTATTATATCTTTGAGATACAATACGTGTGACAAAAATTCAACACATATTCTAAACAATTTGAACCATTTTTATGTGATAGAAAATTTGCCGTAAACCAAAAACCGTATTTTTCAAAACTTGAATTTTTGAAATGAAAAATCGTTTCTCTAAAACACATGTAAATACAAAAACATGATATTGAAACAACTTTGAAGCATGTTATATATGGATAGAATCCAATATACATGTAAAGAATTATATCTATTTTTGACATTAAATCCAAAAATAATTTTTGTTTAAATACAAAACTCCAAACTCATGAAGTAAACTATCAAAATAAGTTTTTCTAAATAGATGAAGCATAGATGTATATAGATCAAATCTAATATACATTAAACCATGTAAACTTATTTTGATTCTATCTATTCATAAAAACCAAGATCGGTTAAACCGAAAACTAAAACATGAAACTTGTGTGTGTATTGTGAACTTGAGCATATCAACACTATCTACCTTTAACACAAGATATAAATAATCTAAAACTAAACAAACCGATATCTTCTTGTAGAGCTCCGTCTCCAAGTTGACTCGATCTAAACATGATCCACCAAGCTTGATTCCAACCGAGTGCTAGATGTGAACTTGACGCTCGAGCTCTCGAATCATCATGTGAAAGCTCCAAAATACCTTTGTTGAAACTAATCACCTACTAATATCTTGATCAAATATCTGAAACTAAATATACAAGATTATTAGTAAACTATAACTACATGAGTTAATCATCATCAAAACTAGAGTCAAGGGCTTTTGGGCCAACAATCTCCCCATTTTTGATGATGACAAAACTCATGGAGTTATATATGCATGGATTAAAGTTAAGCTTCATAAAAGCTCTCCCTTAACTCATGCATAGCAATTAACAATAAAGATATGTCATGAATGCTCAACATAAATATACATAAACATGATATTTGATACCAATGAAATAAACATGCTTTTGATATCAATTTTAAAATAAACACAAACATCAAAAAAATGTTTCTCTTAATACCAACAAAAATTCTTGATACCAATAAAACAACAAAACATGCTCTTGATACCAATACAAACAAAAAATGCTTTTGATATACCAATAGTAAAAGATAACAAACTTAAACAAACATGCATATATCAAATATGCATATATCAAACTCCAAAATATCTCTCCCCTTTTTGTCAATTTATCAACAAAGAGGTACAAACATAAAACAATAAAGGGCATAAATAATATTTTTCTCCCTTTTATACATAAAACAAACAATAAAGGTATATATGCTATATACATTCATGAAGAGAGAGAGACGTGAAGTTAACTCCCCCTGCATACATGCATTTATATGAAAAGAGATGGCTAAACCCTAACCACATAAAGCATAATATGCAATGTATAAAAGGAGATGTGAAGCTCCTACTACACACGTGTACTACATACAAAAGAAAGGTCAATAACTTCAATATGACATACACTCAACATAAATCTATATATATAAAGAAGATGTTAAGCTTCCCTTGCATATAAACAATACAAATCAAAGCATTATGATACCAATTGAAAATAAACAAAAACATTTTGAAGATAACCAACAAAAATTTTGATATTAGTTGAAAGATATAAATATATATAGGCAATCTTGATTTCAATTATAAAAATTAGTACCAATTGAAAAGATTTAATACCAATTGAAAAATATAAACCAATCTTTTGGTTAAACACTAAAAATTTTGTAATAAAGATACTAAATAGAGAATAATATCAATTTAATATTCTTGATACCATTATTGAAAATGAAATATATGCCAATTGAAAATAATTTTCATTAGGAGCATAGGAAACCAATTGAAAACTAAGATATTAATTAACAAATATCCTTTTTCAACATAAAGAGTGGGAGTAAGATACCAATAGTAACAAACCGATAGAAAGGTAAAACATGAATTTTTCTCTCCCTTTATGAAATACCAATGAAAACGATGCATAAGCTTGTATAAGATACCAATTGAAAAATAATTATCATTAAGGACTAAATCAAGCTTAGCATAATAAAATTTGTGCTTAAATATATAGAGATATAGTAAGCACAATCAAAACACACACACACACACACAACACATATGTATGAAAAATTAAATACCAATCGGAATTGATACTATTTGAAAATGAAGCATACATATATAGAAACAAATATGAGTATACAAGATAAATGTCAAGTGATACTAATTGAAAACACAATGAGAATCAAGTGTATAACTCATAAAGACCTCCCTTTCATGCACATGTTTAAATTGATTTTCAATATGAGCATACAAGGTATGGTCGCCCATCCAACCACCCTTATGGGTAGTGGTTTTCAAAAAATAAGTTTGAAAATAATTATAACATGTTTGAAAACTCTACCATATGAAGAATAATACAACTAGTTTTATGATAAAATTTGAAAGCTAGTATGAAAATTTTCAAGTAAGGAATAAAACAATAACATATCCATGAAAATATGAAAATCACACACTCATCAACACTCAAATAGCAATAAAGCTCATATAATCTCATGAAAATAAATCATGAGTAAACATCAAATAATGTGAGTGTACAAGTTTTGTGAAAGACATAGTCATGAAAATAGGCAATTAAGTCTCAATAGAAATTCCTTTATCAAAATCATTAAAACTAAATCAACTTCAAGCATATGTATGTTTTGTCAAAACTAAAGGCATCCATACAAATCCAAACATGAACGAGTCCATAAAAATATATGCATGAAGGCAAGTGGCTCAAGGATGTATACGTATAACTATTAGTTTAGACAAAATAAACATATACATGAAGTTTAAACACAAACATGAAAACATGCACAAAAATAGAGAATACAAGTCAAAATGCATGAATCATCAAAACTAGGCTATACTAGTTTATCTAATAGGTACAAATGAGCAATCAAGCACAAATATATAATAATCAATTTGTGGCTCACTAGTTATACAAGTATTGACACGAGTTTTAATGAAAGCTATATCTTAACATGTAATCAAAACATGAAGCACAAAATAAAACATAAATCAACATGATCATTTTGTAAATGCACATGTCTTAGATCTATGACATGTAAGATCACCTAGAGGGGGGGTGAATAGGTGATGGCTAATCTAATGGTCACTTATGAACAAATAATGCGGAATTAAAACTAAGTTGACCAAATTAAACTTCTTTTAATTAAACACTTATGTATAACACAAGAGTGTTGCCGAATTCCCCTTGCGAGGCTCTGGACAAACTCCTCTAGATTCCCCTTGAATGGGTTGAGGTGCCGCGTTGGCTCTCTTGGTTGAATACTAGTGTTAATAACAATCCTAAGCAAGTATAGCAATTATGAGCACAAAGGTATATCATGCATATAAGAGATAAAGACTATAAAGTAATGCAAGATATAAGTGAGACAAAAAAGAGTAAGAGAGCAAGAGTGAGCAATCGCAAACATAAAGGGTTTGTTTCGAGGTTCGAGCACACTTGCTCTACATCCCCGCCTTCGACACACGAAGGATTTCCACTATGCACGATCCAACCGGATCTCTCCTTGGTGCCGCAACACCTACAAGCCCTCGGACTCCCAAAGTCCCTTACACACCACAAGCCGACCGGCTCGTCAAGGCCGCACCTCGTACAACAAGTCCGCACCCGAACTCAAAACACCGCGAGCACACTTGCCCGCCTCCTCAAAGTACAAGATGAAATCTTGGTGATCTAAACACTTGATCACCTACAAAACTCTCACTACAACACTCCTATAGGATAGATATAACTATGGATGCTCAAGTGTAGTGTGAGAAATCAAGGAAAGAACTTCGATGGAAAAACTCAAGAAATCACAATAATCACTCTCTTGACAAAATCCCTTTTGATAGGAAATATTGGCACTCTATTTTGTGGAGAAAACTCTGCTAAAAGAATGGAAATAACTGGACAAAAGCTCTCCTAAAAATCTTGGCTCAAAACAATGACAAAACCCCCTTTTATAGAGGCCAGAAAAATCTGACCGTTGGGTTCTGTCAGAGCTTCCGGTCGACCGCGCCGGTCGACCGGCAACGGTCTAAAATCTGACCGTTGCAGCATCGGTCGACCGGCCCGGTCGACCGCGCACCTGGAGCAGAGAATTACTTCTCTGTCGGTCGACCGGTGCGGTCGACCGGAATTTCCAGAGAGCAGACTCTCTGAAGCGGTCGACCGGCACGGTCGACCGTTATCCAGTGCACACAGGCGTGCACGTCTGTGCACGTCCGGTCGACCGACCCGGTCGACCGACCACTGTCAGTTCTGAAAAATCAGAACTGCCAGAACCAGAAAATTTGGGATTAAAGATTGGTCTTTTTGGCTTAATAAAAAATCCCATAAATACTTAGAAATTCTACAAAAAATAGTTTTATAATATAGAAACATGCTTGCACAAAATCAAGGCATGTTATTCAAGATTTGACTATTTTTGTAACTTGAAAATATTGGCTCATAATAAAACTGTTTTTCTAAATCAACATGTTTTTTCAAATTTTCATCAAATACAAAAACAAGATATACTTTAAGGCATAGTGTGTATGGATATGATCCACTACACAATCAAGATGAAATATCTAGTTTTTGACATAAAGCACTAAACTTGTTTTGGTTAAAGGATATGTATATAAGAGATTACCAAAACCCAAAGTAGATATTTTTTCATAAGGAAAATCTTATCAAATACAAAAACAAGATATACTTTAAAGCATAGTGTGTATGGATATGATCCACTACACAATCAAGATGTAATATCTAGTTTTTGACAATAGGCTCTAAGCATGGTTTTGGATATAAGATATGTAAACTTGAAATACCAAGAACCAAATAGAATTTTGTCACAATGAAAATCTTTTCTTAACTAGAAAATCTTTTATAAAATGAAATTTTATCATGAAAACAATTCTATCAAGAGTGTGTGTGTGATATGACTTGAAAAATCCACCAATCTATTCTATCCTTTACATTTTATCTAAAACAAATAAAAATCTTATACCTAGACACAAGTCTTCATCCTCTTGAAGTCTTCACTTGAAGGCTTCTCATCTTCTTGACTTGGTCCAAATGCAATCCACCGAGCTCATCTCTAGATGTGTTCTTGATGCATAGGCTCGTGAATCAACCGGTGCTAGCTTCCAACTTGTCTTTAAATCCTTTGTTGAAGCTCCACACCTACTAAGATCTTGATAAAGAATCTGTCACTAATTAAACACAAGATCATTAGAAAATATAACTACATGAGTTGATCATCATCAAAACTAGAGTGATAGGCCTTTGGGCCAACAATCTCCCCTTTTTGATGATGACAAAACTCATGAAGTTATATATGCATGGATTAAAGTAAGGCTTCAAAGAAGCTCCCCCTTAACTCATGCATAATAAATAAGCAATAGATATTCAATGAAGCACATAAAAATGTATGCAAATGAATGCAAATGAATGCATGTAAAACAAAACAAATCTTTTATTTCTTGTGATGCATGAGTAAAAGCACAAGTCAAAATCTTTCTCCCTTAAGTAAGGAACAAATACTTCTCCCCCTTAAGGAAATCATGCATATAACACAAATACTTCTCCCCCTTTTTGTCAATCATCAACAAAGGGTTCAAAGTTCAAATCATCAAACAAATTTTCTCCCCCTTTTTGTCAAAAATAAGGAAATCAAGGAGGGTAAAATCAAATCAATCAATAAGATTTATATGCGATATACATTCATGAAGAGGAAGACGCTAAGTTAACTTCCCTACACATATGCATTACATGAAGAAGGGATGACAAACCCTAACTCACATAACACATATTATGTAATGCATAAGAGGAGATGTGAAGCTCCCCCTACACACGTATATCATATAAAGAAGAGTTGTCAAGCTCCTCAATTTATAATATACTCAACATGAATCCATATGTAAAAGAGATGTTAAGCTCTCCTTGCATATAGGAAATACAAATCAAAAAATTTTATTATTATTATTATTCTTTTATCAAAACTAAAATTTGAAATTTTCTCAATAAAACAAATTTTGAACCAATCATAATTTGTAATTTTGATACCAATAGAAAATAGCACTTGAAGATGTGTGATATCAAGTTATCATTGCAAAATCTTTTAGTTTCAAACATATTGATATCAATTGTAATCATATAACAAATTTGAAGTTGAGGCCTATTGATACCAAATGAAAGATCTAAAATAAAATCTTTTTATTTTTCATAAGCTTATGCATAGTTAATATAAGGTGTGAACTTAGCATAAACTTTTTGTGCTTTTAAGAATGTAAATCAATTGTAAAGCAGGCACAAGAAAATCATATATATGTATATGAATAGATAAGACCAATTTGAAAATTAGGGCATACATATATAGGAACCAAAATGTGAGTAATATACCAATTATAAAATTAACACTGTAAATCATGTATATACTCATAACCAAAAATTGGTAGGTTTAAAAGATAGTTATGTTTAAGCACTACCAAATTTGAAGAATAAATAACTAGTTATAAATAATTTTTGAAAAACTAGTTAAAGATCCTTCAAAAAAAAAAAAAAACATGAAATCATATGTTATTCATGAATTATACTAAATACATACAAGTTTAAGCACTCATAGTCCATAAAGCTCAAAAATTATCTTTTATCATAAAAGATGAGTGTTCAAAGGTTATGTAAATGGTATTTTCATGAAAAAAGAAAGTGAAGCATGAATCTCATGAAAATCTTATTTTTCATCTTAAAACAAATCATATATTTTTCATAAAGCATTGCTAAATACATAAAGATTTAATCACTCATGGTCTATAAAGCTCAAAATATTTTGTATCATAAAGATGAGTGTTCAAAAGATCATGTAAATAGCATTCTTATGAAAATAGTCATTCAAGCTCAAAAAGATCATAAATCACATTTTGTTTTACACATGTTTTAATCTTCAATACAAATCAAAAACATGAAAAATCATTTTTTTATTATTTATTTAAAATTACTAATCTGTATGATTTATCCAATTCTAACAATATGCATACATATCCCAAATATGAAAAGAGTCCAATATATATTGCATGAAGGCAAATGACTCAAGGGGTATACATGTATATTTATTAGATTTGAATTAAACACGCATATACATGAAGTAAGATCAAGGATAGGCATAACAAGTATAAATGACCGAATCATCAAAACTAGCCTATACACATGCATATAGTGGATACAAATGAGCATGAGGTTCAAATATATATGAGTCAATTGTAGTTCACTATTCATATATGTATAAATGCAAGTTTTGACACATTCTACATTTAAGCATGTAAATGCCACATGAAGCACCCAAAAAAAATATGAACATGCTATATGATACATGAAATTAAAAAGCATGTACATAAATGAAATAGGAGTTTAGAGTTTGTTACCAACTTCAAAGCTCCTAGCATGGTGGTTGACCCACCAAAATTCCTTGATAGCGATGCATCCAAGTGTATGTCCATCAAGTCCACATGCACTCACCATCAAGGCACCAAATCTCTCACGTTTTGAGAGATCCCTCACCTACATCAAATACACAAGGTGGGGGTTTTGGTACCCATATTTTCTTGGGTCCTATGGGGTTAGTCTTGTAAGGAACCCAAGCATTTTTATTTTTATCAAAAATAAGAACATTTAACCTTTCATAATAAAATTTTGCTAAATGGCCTTTGCGGCCACAATGTGTACATATGTACACCTTAGCATACTTATGAGTGGGAGTGTGAGCATGATGTGCATCATAAGCATGTGCATGATGTGAATGTGCATGAGTATGAGGAACTTGTTTCTTTGAAACAAGGATTCCAATCTAGTATGATTGAATGCACATGAGCTCAAATTAGAGCTCAAATTATCAATTTTATTTTTCAAATTGTTAATCTCATTTTGATCAATGTGAGCATGAGAAGCATGATGAGATACATGATCATTTTTCTTTTTCTTTTGTGAAACAAAATCTTTTTCTTTTTCACATAGTTTTCTTTTTAAAGATTTATTTTCTTGAAAAATAACTTCTTTTTGTTTTTCCACCATATCAATTTTATTATTCAAATCAATGTTTCCTTTACATAAATTATTTAATTTAGACATAAGGGAAACATTCTCATTTTTCAAAAACTCATTTTCTTTTTCTAAGCATGCCATTTTATTTTCTAATGAATCTTTGTCATTAAGCATGGCATCAAAATTCTTTTTCAAAATTTTATTATCTTTTTCTAAACATGCAATGTTACTTCTAAAAGAGTCATGTTCTACATGCATGCAATCAAGTTCCTTTTTCATATTTTTATTTTCTTTTTAATCATGTCATATTTCTCAAGAATTGTTTGGCAAAATGAAGTGAGCTCATCATATGACATGTCCTCATCATCGGATTCGGAGTTTACCTCAAGGGGGTTATCCCCTTGGACCATATAGCATACGTTAGAGATGTCGCTTCCAACGTCCGAATCGCTCCCCGCATAGTATAGATCCTTTTCGCCAAGGGAGGTGATGATGTTCCAAGCTACAAAAGCCGATTCAACATTAGAAACCCTAGATAAATAATCATCATTTAGGGTTGACTTAATAGCATGAAGGGCTTTTGCATTAGCCTCAATGTTCTTACCATTTAAACAATATTCTTTATTAGTTGTGGCAAGATATACACTAAGGCCAAGTCCTTTGAGGAACAAAGACATCTTAACCTTCCAAATTTGGATGTTAAGAATGTCAAAGGTGGGTAGTGACATGAAGTCCATTGTGTGTGTACAAATCTTGTGATTAGCCTAAAAGAGGATCTTTAACTCTAGGTTGTTAGACCCAATATCAAGAGCACTTGGCCCTGATACCAATTGTAAGATCACCTAGAGGGGGGGTGAATAGGTGATGGCTAATCTAATGGTCACTTATGAACAAATAATGCGGAATTAAAACTAAGTTGACCAAATTAAACTTCTTTTAATTAAACACTTATGTATAACACAAGAGTGTTGCCGAATTCCCCTTGCGAGGCTCTGGACAAACTCCTCTAGATTCCCCTTGAATGGGTTGAGGTGCCGCGTTGGCTCTCTTGGCTGAATACTAGTGTTAATAACAATCCTAAGCAAGTATAGCAATTATGAGCACAAAGGTATATCATGCATATAAGAGATAAAGACTATAAAGTAATGCAAGATATAAGTGAGACAAAAAAGAGTAAGAGAGCAAGAGTGAGCAATCGCAAACACAAAGGGTTTGTTTCGAGGTTCGAGCACACTTGCTCTACATCCCCGCCTTCGATACACGAAGGATTTCCACTATGCACGATCCAACCGGATCTCTCCTTGGTGCCGCAACACCTACAAGCCCTCGAACTCCCAAAGTCCCTTACACACCACAAGCCCACCGGCTCGTCGAGGCCGCACCTCGTACAACAAGTCCGCACCCGAACTCAAAACACCGCGAGCACACTTGCCCGCCTCCTCAAAGTACAAGATGAAATCTTGGTGATCTAAACACTTGATCACCTACAAAAACTCTTACTACTACACTCCTATAGGATAGATATAACTATGGATGCTCAAGTGTAGTGTGAGAAATCAAGGAAAGAACTTCGATGGAAAAACTCAAGAAATCACAATAATCACTCTCTTGACAAAATCCCTTTTGATAGGAAATATTGGCACTCTATTTTGTGAAGAAAACTCTGCTAAAAGAATGGAAATAACTGGACAAAAGCTCTCCTAAAAATCTTGGCTCAAAACAATGACAAAACCCCCTTTTATAGAGGCCAGAAAAATCTGACCGTTGGGCTCTGTCAGAGCTTCCGGTCGACCGCGCCGGTCAACCGGCAACGGTCTAAAATCCGACCGTTGCAGCCTCCGGTCGACCGGCCCGGTCGACCGCGCACCTGGAGCAGAGAATTACTTCTCTGTCGGTCGACCGGTGCGGTCGACCGGAATTTCCAAAGAGCAGACTCTCTGAAGCGGTCGACCGGCACGGTCGACCGTTCTCCAGTGCACACAGGCGTGCACGTCTGTGCACGTCCGGTCGACCGACCCGGTCGACCGACCACTGTCAGTTCTGAAAAATCAGAACTGCCAGAACCAGAAAATTTGGGATTAAAGATTGGTCTTTTTGGCTTAATAAAAAATCCCATAAATACTTAGAAATTCTACAAAAAATAGTTTTATAATATAGAAACATGCTTGCACAAAATCAAGGCATGTTATTCAAGATTTGACTATTTTTGTAACTTGAAAATATTGGCTCATAATAAAAACTGTTTTTCTAAATCAACATGTTTTTTCAAATTTTCATCAAATACAAAAACAAGATATACTTTAAGGCATAGTGTGTATGGATATGATCCACTACACAATCAAGATGAAATATCTAGTTTTTGACATAAAGCACTAAACATGTTTTGGTTAAAGGATATGTATATAAGAGATTACCAAAACCCAAAGTAGATATTTTGTCATAAGGAAAATCTTATCAAATACAAAAACAAGATATACTTTAAAGCATAGTGTGTATGGATATGATCCACTACACAATCAAGATGTAATATCTAGTTTTTGACAATAGGCTCTAAGCATGGTTTTGGATATAAGATATGTAAACTTGAAATACCAAGAACCAAATAGAATTTTGTCACAATGAAAATCTTTTCTTAACTAGAAAATCTTTTATAAAATGAAATTTTTATCATGAAAACAATTCTATCAAGAGTGTGTGTGTGATATGACTTGAGCAATCCACCAATCTATTCTATCCTTTACATTTTTATCTAAAACAAATAAAAATCTTATACCTAGACACAAGTCTTCATCCTCTTGAAGTCTTCACTTGAAGGCTTCTCATCTTCTTGACTTGGTCCAAATGCAATCCACCGAGCTCATCTCTAGATGTGTTCTTGATGCATAGGCTCGTGAATCAACCGGTGCTAGCTTCCAACTTGTCTTTAAATCCTTTGTTGAAGCTCCACACCTACTAAGATCTTGATAAAGAATCTGTCACTAATTAAACACAAGATCATTAGAAAATATAACTACATGAGTTGATCATCATCAAAACTAGAGTGATAGGCCTTTGGGCCAACATGACATACATGATAGCTAAACAAATGTGAGAACACAAAAGTATAGGTCCATATAAACATGGGTGTATCTCAATTACTATACATGTATGTTGTAATACCCCGTTCCCGGAATACGTACTTAGTTGCGTATTCAGATTTTCGATCGTATTTTTTTCGATTTGTTTTCCTGTATTTATTCTGTATTATGAATTCCTTGTATGATTGTTTTGTCTTGGAATTGGATTCGTAGATTCGGAGTCAGCCCTAGTCTGAACCGAAGACCCGATTATAGTATATTATTCGATTTGGCCTTTCCGGTGATTAAGATTTGACCGATTTCAGTTTCAAATATTATTTTCCAATATATTAGATTTTCTGTGATTTTCTGGATTTTTCTCGGATTAAATTGAATTTCTTCAAAGCCGGTGTCGGACAGTGCCGCTGACCGATTCCCGGATTTTTAATTCTCAAACTGTTTGGAATTTCATGATGGTCCTTTAGACTTTATCTTTTAGAATTACATTTCCTACTTAAATACTTTTTCTGAGAATTTTATGATTTTATGAAAATTCCATCGGAGTCGGTAGGTAACTGATTCCGGGATTTTTAGTTTTAAAACTATAAAGTATTTCTTAAAAGGATTTCACTATGAGTCTTCATATATTTATTGATTTTTGGGTAAATTTGCGAGTCGTTCCGAGATACTTGAATTTCGGACGATTCCGGTATTTCCCAAAATGATTTCCATATCTTTGACTTTAACCCGGGTATCTGTCTATTCAACAGTTTCATCTTGAGTCCAAGAGAAAATATCTTCTCTTTATCATTTCTCTACCATTTTCCTTTTCTCTATTTTTCTTTCCTTCTTCCACAAGCCACAAGAATTCCTCTTTTCCAATTTTCCAATTTTCCAAAGTCCCACTTTCTCCAAATTCCACACACTTCCACCTCTCTTTCACTCTCTTCCATGGCCGGCCAAGTGGCCATAGTAGGGACACCTCCCCCTCTCTTGGCAAGCCATGATTGGTCAAGTGACACCTCATGCTTCCCCATTTACACAAAACCCCCTCTCTTCCATCTCAATTACACCTCCTTCACAAATCACAAATCATATATAAACTTTCCATTACATTTCCTTTCTCTTTTTCTTCACTTCCACAAAGAAATCCCCTTCTCCAAAATCCTCCTTCATCTCAACATCAACCTCCAACTTCAAGAGCTTCATCTAGGGCATCATCAAGGTCTTCATCTTCAACCACCAACTCCCAAAGCAACACCAAGATCATCTTCTCCACCTCAAGCAACTTCAACTTCAACAACTACTTTTGGATTGAGGCCATCATCTCCACCTTGGGATCCTTTCAAGACTACAAAGCTTCACCTAACCAATCCTAGTGAGTATTTTTACTCACCAAGACTCATCAAATTCCTAGTATACTTGTATTTACAATTCTTGTACATTTACATCTTCAAAATCACATTTTTAGACTATCAAGCACAACCACCAGATTCAGTTCTGTACACTGTGTTCGACCATGATTAGTCGACTTGACCTAGAACCTAGTCGACTAGAAACCCTTAGCTGAAACGTAGCCTTTTCTGACTTCACAGTTTTAGTCGACTAGTCCCTATTACCAGTCGACTAGATATCCCTAGTCGACTACTAGAATTCCCCTAGTCGACTCCTGAAATAAACTCAACTCTCTGTATCTCAAACTTAGTCGACTTAAGTATCTATTAGTCGACTTGTAGTTCCCTGTTAGTCGACTACCCTTTTTACCTAGTCGACTAACTCTTCCTGAAACAGAAACCCAAACTCTCTGGAACACATTATTAGTCGACCACCCTATTTTCCTAGTCGACTAACCTTCTATTAGTCGACTACTATTCCAACCTAGTCGACTAACTTATGGCTGTCTGGTATTGTGATTTCCTTCTTGACTATGTATCTTACCCTTGATACATGTACTATATATTATCCTACTTATACTTCATAGCTTGTACTTTATGATCTATTAATTGGTGTATATCATCTCTTGTCACTTCATATTCCCAGGTTTATGTATTGCCATGCAACTGCTTGTTTCATTCTTATACTTGTACCTTGCCGTGATATTATTGCTTCTTTATTTTATACCATGCGTGGCAGACCCTTCGAGGTCGTTGAACCTTGTTTGCTTCTATGTTTCCCCTTGCCTTGCTATGATCCAGACACGTCAGTACATGTTTTCCTTTAACACATGTATATCACCTGACATGCCACCACTTTACTAGACCTCTTGTTATGTCTTGACTGACCCGGCCTATTATCAATCTATTGTTATGTTTTATTGCTTGTTTTGATATCACCACCTTGTCATGCTATCTTTTAAACCAAGCATGATACACTTGACCTTATGATTATCTTGTTTACGGGAACCCTGCCTTATTTTATGGAACTAAGTGCCACACCATACTCGGTGGGGGCCACCTCTAGAATCCACCCCCTCAGAACAAAGTGCCACATGGAACAAAGTGCCACACCTCACGGTGGGGGCCACCTCTTGAATCTGTGGGGGCCACCTCTTGAATCTGTAGGGCCATTACCGTTATGACTGTTTATTCCCGTAACCTGATAATCTTAATAAGCTACAACTTGTATGGGTATGGGAGGAAGTGATGGATGTCGGAATGATATCTTGCTTATAGTATGGGAATATGACATATTGGCGGTACTGTTAGTGGGACTTTGGGCCCACAGATTACTGTTAGGGGGACTTTGGGCCTCCAAAACTGGTCCCAGGTGTATGGGAACTACTATAAGAAGCTATATCAGTTCTCCATCAGCTTCCGATAACAAACCTCGACTTTCTTATATATGGATGTATGTGGGTTGGGATCGATACCGAGACACATACCTAGATATATGGTTAGACGAGTTATAATAATAATTGATAACCGTTATGGATCTTATTATGATTCTTGATATTCCAGTCATGATTCCAGTTATGTTTCCAGTTGTGATACTTATTATGATTCCCGTTATTCCAGTTATGTTTCTAGTTATGATTCTTAGTATTCTTGTTATGTATTCCTGTTTGACTTTCATATGATTTGCAACTCTGATTCTATACGCTTGGATTTCTGTGTCATGAGATGAAGGTATATAGATGAGGGTTTCCTTGTTTGGATTATTCCTTCGATGTATTAGTCTCATGGGACCGTGACTTAAGCGTATACAATCAATCTTGCTTATAACCAGTTTTAACCTGAATTTCCTGTTTTATGATTCACTTGTTCATATCTGCCTTACTTGTGTTCTAACCTTTCTACTCTTGTCACTTAGCCACTTGGCACATAGCCTGTTCATTGTTGGGAGGTCCTGACTCCTTGGATTTGTATGTTCAGGTTGAAGCTTGGATCGAAGTGGAGCTGTCCACAGTAGGTCGAGCTTTCTTTAGTGAGCAGGCAGGCTAGCTCTACTTCCTTCGTGCCAGACTCCTCTTTTGACTCACGGGATCTTCATCCTACTCGTGAGCTTTTTGTATCTTTAGTGTATATTTTACTTTTGGACTTGGTTGTGATAAAAGACATATGTAATATGTATAGTTTATCATATCCTGAGATGACTTTGTATATGTACCTTTTATGTTGGCATGTGTATGTATACCACGCTTTGTGTTGTACTCTGATCCCTTGCTTGTACTTTTATGCTTAGCGTATATACGTGGGGGCACTTTCTGACCTACGTATATACGTTGCAGTGACGTCCCCTTATCCGTGGAATCGGGGCGTTACAGGATGGTATCAGAGCTTAGGCTCTCCCACCTATAGTACAATCAAGCGGCAAATTCTAGTAATTTGCTAATGCCAACTACAATGTACAAAGTCATCTAGTCCTTCTTGATTATCTAGTTCTTCTTGGTTCCTTCCTTCATATCCTGAAATCCTTCCATTTTTCCATCGCTTTCCAGTCATTCTTCATCAACTAGGCATGGATAGAAGATCGGGTCGTAGCAACTCTGGACCAGCATCGAATGGAGCAGTGGGAGAGAATGTGGATATACTGAGGTTGTCCAGATGATGATGGAGAACCAGCAGCAGCAGACAGAACTTCTCCGGCAAGAGTTAGCAGCACCTAAAGGACAAAGTCCGGGGAATATATCGGATTTCAGAAGACTGCAGCCAGCCATATTCACGGGTGGGGAGAAACCCTTGGATGCTGAGCAATGGCTGACAGACACATCAGACTTGTTGAATGCAGCCCGTGTCCCAGAGGAAAAACAAGTGGAAGTTGCCAAGATTCAATTGAAGGATATAGCTAGAACTTGGTGGCTAGCTGAGGAGGCAAGATTGGAGAAGCCTGTCACTTGGGACACATTCTCCAAGAGTTTCTACAGCAGATTCTTCCCTGTCACAGCTCAGAAAGACATGGAGGAGCAGTTCATCAGACTTCAGCAAGGGGATAAGTCCGTGGATGAGTATGCCGCGGAATTTCTCCGACTTAGCCGCTTTGCTCCGTATATGGTGACGGATGAAGAGAAGCGGGCAAGCAGATTCCAGCAGGGCTTACAGATGGACCTACAAGTTTTCTTGATGCCCCAACAGCTGAAGACTTATTCAGAAGTTCTCACCATAGCTCGAGAAGTAGAGCGTGGACTGGAGAAGAGGAAGGTGAACCAGATGAGGAACCAGGCCAAGAAGAGGCCTTTTGAGTTGATGGATGAGGAAGATGCAGATAGGGCAGCTCATGGCCCGATGATGGAGAGACCATTCCAACCTCCTCTGTCTCAGATTGTATGCAACTTCTGCCACAGGCCCGGACTATAAGAGAGATTGTCGAGTGGCAATTGGATTATGTTTGACATGTGGGAAAGGGAGTCATACGCTCAGGGATTGCCAGTACAAAAAGTTTGGACATGTGGCACCGATCAGACCAGCTCTTCCAGCCCCAGCTCATCCAGCTCCAGCACTTCCAGCACCGCCACTAAGGAGGAACCCTGAACCTGTTGATCGAAGAGTTCCATTTCCACCCCAACGGTATGATCATCAGCAAAGGGGGATGAGAGCTAGAGCAGATCAGGGTAGAGGCCAAGGTTACATCATAGCAGCAGAGGCATCGGATGACGCAACAGAGTGTGAAGACCAGTATCCAGATCAGGAGCCTTAGGATATCATGGTAACCACTACCCCAGATCTTGTATTTGAGTTGGTTATCATTCTAAATATTTTCTCTTATCATTCTTTCATTGTCCATCCTGATCCTTCCTGTATTCATCTTATTCCCTGTTTTGGTTTTATGAAGCCTTTATTCGTGCCTTCGTCCTCCTTTGTGTTCAATTTGCCCCTTAATGAAATTGCGAGGACGCAATTTTTTGTATGGTGGGTGGATTGTAATACCCCGTTCCCGGAATACGTACTTAGTTGCGTATTCAGATTTTTGATCGTATTTTTTTCGATTTGTTTTCCTGTATTTATTCTGTATTATGAATTCCTTGTATGATTGTTTTGTCTTGGAATTGGATTCGTGGATTCGGAGTCAGCCCTAGTCTGAACCGAAGACCCGATTATAGTATATTATTCGATTTGGCCTTTCCGGTGATTAAGATTTGACCGATTTCAGTTTCAAATATTATTTTCCAATATATTAGATTTTCTGTGATTTTCTGGATTTTTCTTGGATTAAATTGAATTTCTTCAAAGCCGGTGTCGGACAGTGCCGCTGACCGATTCCCGGATTTTTAATTCTCAAACTGTTTGGAATTTCATGATGGTCCTTTAGACTTTATCTTTTAGAATTACATTTCCTACTTAAATACTTTTTCTGAGAATTTTATGATTTTATGAAAATTCCATCGGAGTCGGTAGGTAACTGATTCCGGGATTTTTAGTTTTAAAACTATAAAGTATTTCTTAAAAAGGATTTCACTATGAGTCTTCATATATTATTATTGATTTTTGGGTAAATTTACGAGTCGTTCCAAGATACTTGAATTTCGGACGATTCCGGTATTTCCCAAAATGATTTCCATATCTTTGACTTTAACCCGGGTATCTGTCTATTCAACAGTTTCATCTTGAGTCCAAGAGAAAATATCTTCTCTTTATCATTTCTCTACCATTTTCCTTTTCTCTATTTTTCTTTCCTTCTTCCACAAGCCACAAGAATTCCTCTTTTCCAATTTTCCAATTTTCCAAAGTCCCACTTTCTCCAAATTCCACACACTTCCACCTCTCTTTCACTCTCTTCCATGGCCGGCCAAGTGGCCATAGTAGGGACACCTCCCCCCTCTCTTGGCAAGCCATGATTGGTCAAGTGACACCTCATGCTTCCCCATTTACACAAAACCCCCTCTCTTCCATCTCAATTACACCTCCTTCACAAATCACAAATCATATATAAACTTTCCATTACATTTCCTTTCTCTTTTTCTTCACTTCCACAAAGAAATCCCCTTCTCCAAAATCCTCCTTCATCTCAACATCAACCTCCAACTTCAAGAGCTTCATCTAGGGCATCATCAAGGTCTTCATCTTCAACCACCAACTCCCAAAGCAACACCAAGATCATCTTCTCCACCTCAAGCAACTTCAACTTCAACAACTACTTTTGGATTGAGGCCATCATCTCCACCTTGGGATCCTTTCAAGACTACAAAGCTTCACCTAACCAATCCTAGTGAGTATTTTTACTCACCAAGACTCATCAAATTCCTAGTATACTTGTATTTACAATTCTTGTACATTTACATCTTCAAAATCACATTTTTAGACTATCAAGCACAACCACCAGATTCAGTTCTGTACACTGTGTTCGACCATGATTAGTCGACTTGACCTAGAACCTAGTCGACTAGAAACCCTTAGCTGAAACGTAGCCTTTTCTGACTTCACAGTTTTAGTCGACTAGTCCCTATTACCAGTCGACTAGATATCCCTAGTCGACTACTAGAATTCCCTAGTCGACTCCTGAAATAAACTCAACTCTCTGTATCTCAAACTTAGTCGACTTAAGTATCTGTTAGTCGACTTGTAGTTCCCTGTTAGTCGACTACCCTTTTTACCTAGTCGACTAACTCTTCCTGAAACAGAAACCCAAACTCTCTGGAACACATTATTAGTCGACCACCCTATTTTCCTAGTCGACTAACCCTTCTATTAGTCGACTACTATTCCAACCTAGTCGACTAACTTATGGCTGTCTGGTATTGTGATTTCCTTCTTGACTATGTATCTTACCCTTGATACATGTACTATATATTATTCCTACTTATACTTCATAGCTTGTACTTTATGATCTATTAATTGGTGTATATCATCTCTTGTCACTTCATATTCCCAGGTTTATGTATTTCCATGCAACTGCTTGTTTCATTCTTATACTTGTACCTTGCCGTGATATTATTGCTTCTTTATTTTATACCATGCGTGGCAGACCCTTCGAGGTCGTTGAACCTTGTTTGCTTCTATGTTTCCCTTGCCTTGCTATGATCCAGACACGTCAGTACATGTTTTCCTTTAACACATGTATATCACCTGACATGCCACCACTTTACTAGACCTCTTGTTATGTCTTGACTGACCCGGCCTATTATCAATCTATTGTTATGTTTTATTGCTTGTTTTGATATCACCACCTTGTCATGCTATCTTTTAAAACCAAGCATGATACACTTGACCTTATGATTATCTTGTTTACGGGAACCCTGCCTTATTTTATGGAACTAAGTGCCACACCATACTCGGTGGGGGCCACCTCTAGAATCCACCCCCTCAGAACAAAGTGCCACATGGAACAAAGTGCCACACCTCACGGTGGGGGCCACCTCTTGAATCTGTGGGGGCCACCTCTTGAATCTGTAGGGCCATTACCGTTATGACTGTTTATTCCCGTAACCTGATAATCTTAATAAGCTACAACTTGTATGGGTATGGGAGGAAGTGATGGATGCCGGAATGATATCTTGCTTATAGTATGGGAATATGACATATTGGCGGTACTGTTAGTGGGACTTTGGGCCCACAGATTACTGTTAGGGGGACTTTGGGCCTCCAAAACTGGTCCCAGGTGTATGGGAACTACTATAAGAAGCTATATCAGTTCTCCATCAGCTTCCGATAACAACCCTCGACTTTCTTATATATGGATGTATGTGGGTTGGGATCGATACCGAGACACATACCTAGATATATGGGTTAGACGAGTTATAATAATAATTGATAACCGTTATGGATCTTATTATGATTCTTGATATTCCAGTCATGATTCCAGTTATGTTTCCAGTTGTGATACTTATTATGATTCCCGTTATTCCAGTTATGTTTCTAGTTATGATTCTTAGTATTCTTGTTATGTATTCCTGTTTGACTTTCATATGATTTGCAACTCTGATTCTATACGCTTGGATTTCTGTGGCATGAGATGAAGGTATATAGATGAGGGTTTCCTTGTTTGGATTATTCCTTCGATGTATTAGTCTCATGGGACCGTGACTTAAGCGTATACAATCAATCTTGCTTATAACCAGTTTTAACCTGGATTTCCTGTTTTATGATTCACTTGTTCATATCTGCCTTACTTGTGTTCTAACCTTTCTACTCTTGTCACTTAGCCACTTGGCACATAGCCTGTTCATTGTTGGGAGGTCCTGACTCCCTTGGATTGTATGTTCAGGTTGAAGCTTGGATCGAAGTGGAGCTGTCCACAGTAGGTCGAGCTTTCTTTAGTGAGCAGGCAGGCTAGCTCTACTTCCTTCGTGCCAGACTCCTCTTTGACTCACGGGATCTTCATCCTACTCGTGAGCTTTTTGTATCTTTAGTGTATATTTTACTTTTGGACTTGGTTGTGATAAAAGACATATGTAATATGTATAGTTTATCATATCCTGAGATGACTTTGTATATGTACCTTTATGTTGGCATGTGTATGTATACCACGCTTTGTGTTGTACTCTGATCCCTTGCTTGTACTTTTATGCTTAGCGTATATACGTGGGGGCACTTTCTGACCTACGTATATACGTTGCAGTGACGTCCCCTTATCCGTGGAATCGGGGCGTTACCACTAATCTAAATATCATGACATTTAACATAATAATCAAGAAACATCAAAACATGCTAAAAATTAATGACATGAAAAGCATGTAAACATAAATGAGAGTTAGAGATCGTTACCAAAACCAAAAGGGTACATCTCTATGTCTCCAAACCAAGGTGGTCCTCCCACCAAACTCCCCTTAAAAGTGATGCATCCAAAATAGTCACCATTAAGTTCAGAACGTATCCACCTCAAGGAACCAAGATCTCTAACGTCATGTGAGAGCCCACACCTACATCAAATAAAATAGGAGTGATTTTGGTACCCAAACTCTATTGGGTCCATGGGGGTTAGCTCCTTTCCTAACACAAACAAATTTATTTGCTAAATTTTCATTATGTACTTTGTCATAACAAAACTTAGCAAGGTGGCCCTTACGTCCACAATGTGTACAAGTGCACACATGAGCATACAAAGTGTTATGAGTGTGAACGTGAGTAGCATGTGTATGCCATGGTTTATATGCATGCATATTTGGAACTTGTTTCTTTCGAAACATGGATTCCAACCGTGTGTGTTTCATGGCACATTGGCTCAAAGTGGAGCCCAAACAATCAACACTCTTCTTTAACATGGATATATCATTTTCAATCATGGAAGAAGAGGTGCATGCAATAGATATGTTAGAAGGTGAAGCTATACTAGCATGGCAAACATGAGAATCCATATCATTTTACAAAGAAATGTTTTTCTTAGAAACCAAATCCAATTCTTTTGAAATAGAAATAATTTTATATGTCAAAGATTCATTTTCTTTTATAACGAAATCAAGTTTTGAAGATAAAGTCTCATTTTTCTTCAAAATAATTTCACAATCACTTTTATTTTTCAAAATTTTGTTTTCATTTAGGTCAAGGTCAAGTTTGGATTTCAATGAATCCCTTTCATTAGAAATCTCCACTTTCTCTTGCAAAACCAAATCAAGTATTGAAACTAAATCCTTATTTTCTTTATTAAGTCCAAAACTTTTCTTTTTCAATGCTTTATATTTTTCTAATATTTTTCACAAACAATTGATAGTTCTTCATTCAATGCATCAGGATCAACATAATCATCACCTGAAAAACTAGCACAATCATCTAGTTGAGTTTTTGAGTTTACCTCAAGGGAGTCATTCCCTTGAACCATGTAGCATTGTTGTTCGGATTCTCCTCCACTAGATTCCTCCTCCATAATGATTGGCGTTTGAAGCTTTAGAGAGGTCAACGTGTTCCACACTGCAAAGGCGGAATCACAATGAGAAACCATAGAAACATAATCTTTACTTAAAGTGCTCCTAAGTGTCGTTAGGGCTTGTGCATGGCCTCTATATGCTTGCTATTACCAACATAGGATTTCTTGGTAGCGGCAAGAAAAACATGCAAACCTATGGTCTTAAGATACATACTCATCCTAAATTTTCACATGTCAATGTTGGAAACATCATACATGGGAGGGGTCAAGCAATCCATGAGTGTGTGTAAAACAAGTATGTGTGCAAAAGCAAAAATTGATTAGCAACCAAGATCACACTCCTAGGTGGTAAAACCTAATATCATGAGCGTAGGCTCTGATACCAATTGAAAGTACACCTAGAGGGGGGTGAATAGGTGTAAGGCTAATCTAATGACAAATGATGCGAAATTATAAAATTTAATGCAACACACTTAGTGTAACCAAAGAGTGTAGCTGAATTCCCGGTGAAGGGCTCTGGACTATCTCCTCTAAATTCTTCTAAATAAGAGTTGAGGTGCTATGTAAAGCTCTCTTGGTTCAACACAAGTGAGACACATACACAATCAATACCAAGCATATAAATATGAATGAACAATATGAATCAATGCAAGGCACAATATAAAAGAGAGAGAGAGTTAAAGAAAGTGGATCAAACGCAAACACAATGATATGTTTCGAGGTTCGAGCACCCAGCTCTACGTTCCCGCCTTCACAAAGAAGGATTTCCACTAACTCATCCACACAGGACTTCCCACATAGGGAACCTCCACTGAGGATTTGGGTAAATACAATCGGAAGTACACAACTCCTCTCTCAACAAAATACTACCTATACACTTAGAGGCAATGCATAAAGCCTACACAACAACCTCACAAATGAGGGATAGGAACTTAGCCAAACAAAGATCACCTCACACTTGAGGGATTCCAACACAACCTCCACTATCACCTCTCACTAGAGGGATACCAACACAATCACCTCTCACTAGAGAGATATCATAAATAAAGGAGGGTTACAACACTTGGTGATCTATCTCAACCACAAACCAATTCTCTCACTAAAACAAAGATCCTATAGATAGGATAGAATGATAAGCTCAAGTGTGAGAAATCAAGATTGTCATGCCCCGCCTCCCAAAATCCACTGAAGCGGAGACGCGACACGAGTCAGCGACGCATATACGCAAGGAAAATACCTCACGTATACGTGCTAAGCCTTAAGTAACCCAAAACAAGCTATAAATCCCAACTATAATAAATCATGAATACTGCAATATTACATATAAGCATCCGCGCATGATATCATATAAATAAAGACTGGAATAATAGCAGAATCTAATATAACGAGAATCAGGAAATAATATGAGGACAAGAAAGATAAGAATACCAGAATCAAATAGGGAGAAGCTCCAGCTATTCGCGAAGCGTATGGTCTCAACGAACACCTGAACAACAGAAACAAAGCGTCCAATATCTGGACGTGCAAATCTAGGGTCGTCAGAAAGTGACCTGGTGAGTGTGTGTGTGTGTAAAGGGGAAAGCTCGTGCATATAAACAATGTACACAAAATAATAACAAGATAACTACTGATATAAGATAACTAAATAACATGATGAACATATAGCTGAAGGATAACTGAATAACAACGTGAATGTAGATATAAGGCAACTATTGCAACTGTAAACAAACAACTGATATCTGAATGTGTAACCTAGCATATGTCACTAGTCTGGTTGGTTGTTATTAACCTAACTAATGTAGTACTTAGCTGTGTCCCATACCACAGCTGTTTTCCCACATATCAAACAAAGTTATCGTTGTTGTAACTGCCTGCCAATATAGTGCATGTGTTTTGAAAGAGTACCGTCCATGCCCGGTACCACGGTCTAACACCCCTGGCGCTAAACCAGGATAAGCCGCAAGACTCTAATATCTGAAGACCACAGCCCCACACGAAAAGACAACTAGTGTGGCGCCGTAATCTGGGCATAGCCCTGACAACTGACAACTGAATAGATAGCCAATACTACCTTGGTTCCCATGGTTGGAACCCACAACTCGGTACCATAGTAAGTCATTTCAAAATACACGACATGCATCATCAGGCAATTACCCCTGTTCCCTGGGTTATGGTGTCTTTTATTAATAAGCAATCAATGTGATTTAATATTTAATAGTAACTGATATCTCCAACAACTGCTGATGTTAGTACTAGCTGATAATCTGATAACTGACAACTGAGTAGCTGACAATTGAGTAGCTGACAACTAATATCTGACATCTGAAATAGGATACTGGAGATATAGCTACAAACACAATAGTGTCGCTAACAAATGGTATCTGATACAGATATCTACCAACTCCTATAAACTCTGAACACGTCATAAGATCACCAACAAATAATCTCACCAACTGATAAAGTGATGACTACTATCTGATAACTCTGAAGTACAAGATCACCGATATCAAATAAATCACTATCACAATAATTAATCTCTATTCACTGAAGTATTTAAGCACATAGTATATCCTCGAGATCAACAGGTCAACACATACTGAAATCATATCTAAAGAGAAAACATTCTCAAATAAGTGCAATTTAGAATAGTTCACTTCTAAGTCAATACCAACAACTCATCCATACTCAAATGATATAATCAGTTGATACATCCGGGAACCCTTGATTCTTATAATCCATAACCATTATCATATCACATATTGAAGTCAAAGGTAAGATACCCGCACATCTGGTCGCAATCCAACAAAAAATCAGTTACATCTAAATACTGATCAATATCTAATGTAAATAACATAAATCCCAGTTCAACCCAAACTCCAACTAAGTCCATATACTGATCTAAGCATCAAGTAATCCAATCTCTTAGTAAAGTAACATCATAACAAGTACTTCATCAATACCCGAATGAATCGTCACCTAAGTTATTATCAATGAAAGAATAACAAGTCTGAAAAGTACTCTACATGAAATATGTCAATCTCATCTTAATTCAGATCAGGCTAGTATAAAGAATGTAAATCTCAGATCAACTCTAACTGAAGATCAATTTAAATCACGGTCCAACTTTCCTCACAACTAAATCCGCATCCAGAATAATAAACAACTAGTAAGAGCTAACAAGAATACTAATATCCTGGTGACAAAACATCGAGTCCCAAAATGTCTAACATCAACTACATCTGATCTATTAAATTGGTATCTCTAAACTGTCTCATATCATTAGAGATGTCATATCACTTGCCTACAATATCCAAAAGTGTTCCGGTCGGAAATAATCACCAAATAGATGAATGTCAAATCTGATAATTAATAAACATAAAATCTACTATTATTCTCAAATACAAACTATATCAACCTCAAGATCGAGCCGGATCAAGTCATAGTCTAAGGTGTATCACTACTAGGCCTAAACCAATAATGCCAAACTACCAACACATGAAATGATATTGATACAAGCTCCTATCAACTGTGTAATTAAAGTGAACAATCATTGGTGTCTCATGAAGTGGTGCAGGTAATCAAACTGGTAAAATATAACAGAAAGTCACATGAAATGATAAGTGTAATGTGTAAGGCATACCGACAACAGTAAATATAAAATAACAAACACTCACATGAAATGACGCGGTTTTGGAATCAAATTGCCGTCTGGTCTTCACTGCATGAACCGGTACTGATCTACAGATCATCCCATGGATCAGTCTTCGAATCACCTATATATCAGGTCCACAACGAGCACGAATCTGAATCGAGTCCGGATCTCCTGCAACGGTCCGGATCTCACCAAACGGGTCCGAAACACTGTAACACGTAACCAAACACATGAACTCACACAAACATACCCTCGTACATGTATACACTCCACAATATACACGCATAAGCATACGTGTACACCCGCATATATACGTATACCAGTATACACATATACCAACATACCTGCATACACATCTAAATTAATAAATACCTACTATTAACTATAAACACCTATACATTAATTAATTCACACCCATGCATTCATATACATCATGTATACACATGCATGCATATCACCACTCACGCACACACAAACACACATTTACACTTCCCAATAATTAAAATTATACCCTTACAAATTTAATAACTTTCACATTATTACACAAATGCCCCTACACAAATAAATATAACACTAACCTCAGGGCGACTTACGGCACGCCGACGGAGGCTCTAACGGAGGCGTCGGGGGCCGTGGAGGATGTCGTTGGATAGAGCGTCTCACCGTGAAGGGCGTGGGTGTGTTCGCGCTCGCCAACGGTGATCCACGGCGACCCACAGAGTCACGAAAAATGACATCCCACGCACAATGAAACACAGATGAATTAATTATCCAAATAACTCATGCACACTCATAATCATATCAATGTATAGTAATACATGCGTTTAAATATCCCAACACACTACAAAGAGATACAGAGAGAAAAAGGACCTGAGCAGGGGTTTCGTGGGTTGCCAAAGGCTGCTGTTATTACCTAGAGGGGTTTGCTACGCTGGGGGGAAGTACGGGGAGATGATGGTGTTATCGGCCAGGACCTTGGGTTGCCGGGTGCTCGTGGAGGACTTCCGGGCTGCCGGAGAAGCTCGCGGAACTGCCGGGGGAGGGAGACGCGGCCAGGTGCACGGGCAAGATGAGAAGGAGTAAGAGATGCTACTATTGGTTGATGGTGGAGTATGAGACGGGTGTTGGCCCACGGCAGCCACGGAGCAAGGCTTCGCCGGCGGGGGTCTCGGCAGGGTGGTTATTGGAGTTGCGCATGGGGATTGGTGGGTGCAGGCCAAGATGAGCTCGGCCATGAGAGAGTTTGCTTAGGGTCTGGAGGAGAGGACTGCTGCTGTTGGATGTTGCTGACGTCCTGGTGAAGAGGTGGGGCTTGGTGCGGCAGCTGCTGGGCTCGGATGGTGGGGCTTGTGCCATGGGGATGTGCTGCCATGGGCTGGGTTGCTGCTGGTGCGCCAAGAGCTGCTACTGGCGTGCGCGACCAGGAGTGAGCAGAGCTCCGGAAGGGGGTGCTGTCGCCGGAGGATCTCGCTTGAGAGGAGGAGGCACGGGGAAGAGATGTTGCTTTCGTCAGCGACGGATGATGGCTTGGGAGCTGGTGCGGATCTCACCGGAGACGAGAGGGAGGTGCTCCGGTCTGGGCGCCGGCTGAGAACAGCAAGGGGGCTCCGGTGGTGGCGGCTGGATGTTTGGGGGAGAGAAGATGGGGATTAGGGATTAAATTAGGTTAAGTTGAGATTATATAGGGTTAGTTAATGGGTTGTGGGTTTGGATCAAGGGAAAGAAGAATACTACAAATAATAATAAATAAATACAAACTATAATTATATTAATAATTAATAAGGACATAAAAATAACTAAGCAAAATATTAATAAAAGTAATTAGTGATAACCATAATAATAATAACCACAATATATATATATATATCAATAATAATAATTGTAACACTAATGATCATAATAATAATTAGTAAACATAATAAAATAATAATAATATTAATTAACAATAATAATAACCATAATAATAATATCTCTAATAATATTGATAAGAAACAATAATAATCTTAATAATTAACCATACAATAATAATAATAAATAATAATATTAGTAACACTATTAATAATTAATAAACACTAACAATAATAATAATAATAATAATACTAATACTAATAAGTAATTAAAAAATACTGATAAGAAATAATGGCAATAGTATATAAAGCCAAATTACCATTTACCATCTTAAAATAATTTGTATATTTAATATATTAATAATCACAAGAAGAATTAATAAATTAAATTAGTTGATAATCTCAATAAAATAATTAGTAAAGCAGAATAAATACTTTGGGAAAATAAAATACAGTATTTCTAACTAGGGATCTTACATTCTACCCACCTTATAAAAATTTCAACCCCGAAATTCAATAGGGTAGGGAATAGTAAAAAGAATTCAAAATCAAAGGAGAAAACAAACAAGCTTCACATTGCTTCTCTGCACATCATAAATCCATCACGCTTCCACTGCGCTACTTTTATGTATGCTACCGGCTTCAACATGAAGTAACCAATTCCAAGAGACAGAGTTCAAGGAATAGAATAGAGAAGAAGGATGAGAAGCAAGATGGAAACCGGGTCACTCTAAAAGAAGAGTAAAAATCAAGATTATCAAAAGATCAAAGACAAGGATTTTCAAAAGAAGGACGATTAATTCTAAATGGACTGAATATCATAATGGATAGTATATGAATATTGCAGTGTAACTATAGCTCATTTCAAGTTACCGGTATGATCTAGGTTCTTCTTACGAAAAGAAAAGTCAAAATTCAACATCGCAAGTCGAAAACCTAGGCTCTGATACCAAGAAAACCATGTCACGCCCCGCTTCCCAAAATACACTGAAGCGGAGACGCGACACGAGTCGGCGACGCATATACGCAAGGAAAATACCTCACGTATACGTGCTAAGCCTTAAGTAACCCGAAACAAGCTATAAATCTCAACTATAATAAATCATGATTACTGTAAAATTACATATAAGCATCCACGCATGATATCATATAAATAAATACTAGAATAATAGCAGAATCTGATATAACGAGAATCAGGAAATAATATGAGGACAAGAAAGATAAGAATACCGGAATCAAATAGGGAGAAACTCCAGCTATTCGCGAAGCGTACGGTCTCAATGAACACCTGAACAGCAGAAACAAAGCGTCCAATATCTGGACGTACAAATCCAGGGTCGTCAGAAAGCGACCTAGTGAGTGTGTGTGTAAAGGGGAAAGCTCGTGCATATAAATAATGTGCACAAAATAATAACAAGATAACTGCAGATATAAGATAACTAAATAACATGATGAACATATAGCTGAAGGATAACTGAATAACAACATGAATGTTGATATAAGGCAACTATTGCAACTGTAAACAAACAACTGATATCTGAATGTGTAACCTAGCATGTGTCACTAGTTTGGTTGGTTGTTATTAACCTAACTAATGTAGTACTTGAAAATCACCTAGAGGGGGGGGTGAATAGGTGATGATGCTAATCTATGAACTAAATGCGGAATTTAAAAACTTAATGCAATACACTCAAGTGCAATCAACAAGTGATGCACACAACCAAGCCAAGCAAATATGAATGAGCAATATAAATAGATACAAGGCACAAAGTAAAGAGAGAGATAGAGAGAGTCAATGGATCAAGCGCAAACAACAAGATATGTTCCGAGGTTCGAGCACCTAGCTCTACATCCCCGCCTTCGACACACGAAGGATTTCCAATCCACTAGCTTGTCCACAAAGGACTCCCACAAAGGGAACCTCCACCGAGGATTTGGGGCAATCACAATTACAAGGAGTACCCTACTCCTCTCCTTACAAACTCAACCTCTTCCTTGAGGCACAACTCCAAACAATCACAACCTCCTCCTTGAGGCAAATCCCAAACCAACAACAAACACCTCTCAACCAATACAAGGATCACCTCACAACTTGAGGGATACAACCCAAAGCACAAAGCAAGTAGAGATTGGGTTACAACTTGGTGGTCAACACAACAACCACAAACAATCTCTTTTCCCACACAAATGTCCTATAGATATAGATAGTAGATTTTAGCTCAAGTGTGGAGAAAACCAAGGAATTTGAAACCAGCAACTCAAAGAAAATCTTTGGGAAATAAATCAAATCAAGATAGAGAAGTTCAATCAAAAACTTTTCCCAAAATCCCTTTTCTTTGGTTTTTCAAACCCTAATCAAAAACACAAAAAGATTGTTCACTTTGAATCCAAAACCCTATTTTTCTTGCAGCAAAAACACCTGAGAGATAGAAAATTTTAGCCCAAAAATTCTTAGAGAAAACCTCTCTCAAATGGGGTATTTATAGGCAATTTCAGAAAAATAGCCGTTTAACAGAACATTGCCAGTTTTACCCTGCCGGTCGACCGGCCCGGTCGACCGCCCAACGTTCGAATTTTCGAACGTTACAGCTGCCGGTCGACCGGTCCGGTCGACCGAAAAAACCAGAGAGCAAAAAGCTCTCTGTCGATCGACCGGTTCGGTCGACCGAAAAAAACCTGAGAGCAAAAAGCTCTCTGTCGGTCGACCGCTTCGGTCGACCGGCCCATTGGGCTGCAGACGTGCACAGGTCTGTGCACGTCGGTCGACCGAAGCGGTCGACCGGCCCTTGGTGCGGTCGACCGTTTCGGTCGACCGACCAGCCTGTCAGCCTGTAAATGGGTCAGAAAATCAGTGTAAAAATATTTCAATAAATCTTTTTAACACTTGTAAAAATCCCCAAAAATAGTTTTAGCATTTTGCATTGATATATAAACATGTGATAAAAGTTTTGACTCAAATATCAAGCAATTAAAACTATTTTTGTATCTTATCATATTTATCAAAAACCAAAACTTGTATTTTCTAAAACTCGGATTTTGAATAGAAAATACACATTGTCCAAAACCTATCTGAAATACAAAAATATGATATTTAAACATTTTGAAGCATGTTGTGTATGAATAGAAATTCAATATACAAGAAACATATATATATCATGATTTTTGTCATTAAGTCCATAAATATGTTTTGTTAGAAATCCCAAAACATAAAACACATGAAGTAGAATATCAAACTAAGTTTGTTTAAACAATTGAAGCATGCATGTATATAGAACAAATCTAATATACATTAAACCAAGTAAACTTGTTTTGATATAAACTCTATTCATGTAAACCAAGATTGGTTAAACCAAAAAACCGAAAACCAATATTCAAAACATGAAACGTGTGTGTATTGTGAACTTGAGCTTATCATACTATACTAATCTTTACAATTAAGATCTAAACACAAAACTAAAACTATGGATACCTAAGTCTTCTTGTAGAGCGCAATCTCCAAGTCGACTCGATCCAAAACTCCTTGATCCATTTGAGCAAGTGCAATATATTATCTTTGATGCGCGGGCTCTAGAATCAACATGTGAAAGATGTGTGGAAGCTTTCACCAACTAATATCTTGTCAAATATCTGAAACTTAAACACAAGATTATTAGTACTCATAACTACATGAGTTAATCATCATCAAAACTAGAGTGGAAGGCCTTTGGGCCAACAATCTCCCCCTTTTTGATGATGACAAAACTCATGGAGTTATATATGCATGGATTAAAGTAAAGCTTCAAAGAAGCTCCCCCTTAACTCATGCATAGGGATAAACAATAAACATATTCAATGAATAGTCATGCTTTTACAAATAAAACGAATAGTTCTTGACACCAAATGAAACAACAAATGAAACAAATAGCTCTTGACACCAAATGAATATGTAAAGAACTAAAACTCTTGATACCAATTTAAAAACAAAACAAAGCTCTTTGATATCAACTAAATTAAACTAAAAACAAAACATAAAAACATGCATATTAAACTCGAAAATTCTCTCCCCCTTTTTGTCAATCATCAACAAAGGGGCAAAAACGACCATAATAAATTTTCTCCCCCTTTTGTTAGACACAATGAACCAAAAAGGAGTGATACCGATTGAAAAGTAAAATAGCGATATGATAATACTAAACAAGGCATTAAAACAAATCATCATTATCAAAAGGTAGAAATGTAAAGTAAGCTTGCTACCAATTGAAAGTAAACATATTGAAAGATTAAAACACATGATACCAATTTTTGTGTAAACAAATGCATCTTGATACCAATTGTAAATAAATGCATCTTGATACCAATCGAAGATATATTACTTTATAAGCAAATGATACCAATAAAAGAAATCAACATTAATTCTTTAATCATTTTTCAACATAAAGTTAGGGAGTGGAATACAAAACCGATACCAATTGAAATATAAAATACCAATTGAAATCTAAAATACGAGTTTTCTCCCCCTTTATGAAATACCAAAAGAAAATATGCATAGGCTTGAAATAAGATACCAATTGAAAATTAAATCAATTGAAACATGATATACATTGAAAAATTCAAGCTTAGCAATCTAAAAATTATGATAAAGCTTGTATATGGATACCAAATGAAAAACTCAAGCTCAACATAACCAAAATTTGTGCTTTAGGATATAGAGATATAATAAGCACAAATAAATCATCTATATATGTATGTAAAGAATAGCTACCAATTGAAATTGATACTATATGAAGTGTAAGTATACAAACATATATGAGTATACAAAGAGATGTCAAGATTGATACCAAATTGAAAGAATTCAATGATACCAATTGAAACAACAATAAGATCAAGTGTATGACTCATATTCACTACCACCCATTTCATGGTCAAGTTTTAAAATGATTTTCACTATAAAGCTTACATGAGCATGATCTCCCATCCAACCGCCCATTGATGGTAGGGGTTTTCAAAAATAGATTTGAACAATATAGTATGTTTGAAAATCTCTACCTCATGAAGAAAATCACAACTAGTTATATGAATCAACTAGTACGAAATCCTTCAAGATAAAACACAAAGATTTTTCATGAAACATGAAAATCACATAATCACCAAACACTTAAAATCCATATGGCACATATCATACTCATGAAAACATAATCATGAGAAACATAATAAATTGAGTGAACAAGTGTAATGTGAAAAACATAATCATGAAAATTTGCATTCAAGCTCAAATGAAATTCCTTTAAAATATTAACACATGATAAACCAAATTTTCATTATTAATTGAAATTACTTAAAAACATGAAAATCATCAAAACGACTTGAACTTCAAGGCATATGTATGTCATGTACAAACTAAAGTATACATACATATCCCAAACATGAAGAGTCCACAAAAGTATATGCATGAAGGCACGTGGCTCAAGGATGTATATGTATAATCAATAATTTGGACAAGATAGACATATACATGAAGTCAACCAAAATCAAAGTAGGAAATACAAGTCAAATGTATGGATCATCAAAACTAGACTATACTAGTACATCAAATGAATACAAATGAGCGTTCAAGCACAAACATATATAAAGGTCTATTTGTAGCTCATTAGTTGTACAAATATAGATTCTAGTCTTAATGAAAACTATCATTTAAGCAAGTAGTCAAAACATGAAGCATAAAACGGGTCAAAAATCAACATGATCATAATAATCAAAAGTACGAAGTATTAATGACCTTTTAAAATTAAGATGGATGTATGATGCAACGATCTCTCAAAACAAGACTAAGAGCCGTATACCCCGTGAAGGGTTCTGAACTCCTTCCTCCCAATTCCCCTTGAATGGGTTAGAGGTGCGCAATGCAACCTTGTTGTATGAGAATTGATCGAACAAAGAATGAATAGTGTGTAATGATGAAATGCACACAAGATATATCACAAGCATCCATATGATCATAGTACAAATCCACATGTTCTAATATTCATGATAATTATCATTCAAAACAAGACATGAATCATTAAAACACAAATCATGGAATCATGAAAATCATATGATCATTATGCATATGCATGTGCATTAGATCTAGAGCATACATGTTAGTTTAAACAAGGTGAGAACACTAAATATAGATCCATATGAAACATGGGTGCTCAAATAACTAAACATGTATATCTCTATTCTAATTAACATAGCATGAGCATAATGAACTACAAAACATAAAATGCTATATAAAAATGAACACAAAAAGCATGTAAGTGAAAAATGGGAGTTAGAGAATGATACCAAAACCAATGAAGGTGCATCTCTAGTTCTCCAAAACATGGTGGTCCTCTCCACCTATTCTCCTTGAGTGTGAAGCATCCAATAGGTTCTCATTCAAGCTTAGAACGCATCCACCTCAAGGCACCAACACTCTCACGTGATGCGAGAGCCTCCACCTACACCAAACATTAAAGAGGTGGATCTTGGTACCCATTTTCTTGTGGGTCCACGGGGGTTAGTATCTTTCCTAACCCAAACAAGATTAGTTGCTAAATTTTCAATATGTAATCTATCATAGCAAAATCTAGCAAGATGGCCTTTTCGACCACAATGTGTACATGTGTACACGTGAGCATACATATGATGATGGTGATCATGAGAAGCATGTGTATGCATAGATGGGTGTGCATGCAATGTTGGAACTTGTTTCTTTCGAACCAAGGTTTCCAAACGTGAGTGATTTATGGCACAATGGCTCAAAGTGGAGCCCAAACAATCAACACTTTTCTTCAAGTTAATTATATCATTTTCAATGCTAGAAGATAAAGTGGAGCATGCAATAGGTGTGCTAGAACAAGAAGCTACACTAGCATGACAAACATGAATATCAATCTCATTTTGTAAAGATTTATTTTTAATCAAAACCAAATCTAATTCTTTTGTAATTGAATCAATTTTATTTTTCAAAGTGAGGTTTTCTTTGAAAACAAGATCCAATCTAGAAGACAAAACCTCATTGTGTTCTACAACATCATCAAAATCATTTTTGTTTTTCAAATCTTCAATCTCTTTAAGTGCAAGTTCTAGTTGAGATTGTAGTGAGTCACGTTCACTAGTAATCTCTTCCTTCTCTTGCAAAACCGATTCAAAAGTTGAACATAAATCCTTTAATTCTTCTTTTAAATCAAAATGTTTCTTTTTCAAAATCTCATGTTTTTCCATAAAATTTTCAAGTTTAGAAGCAAGTTCAACATTCAAATTTTGAACTTCAAAACAACCATGGCAATAAGAGCTAGAGCTATCATTAAGAGGGGAATCCGAATGTACCTCATGAGAGTCATTCCCATATGCCATAAAGCAAGGCTCTTCGGATACGTCTCTCCTAGATCTCCTCATATTGCTAATGATCCTTGGAAGCTCCGAAGATGTCAAGACGCTCCAAACTGCAAAAGCCGAATCAAAACTATCAAAAACAAGTAAGTGATCATTATCAAAAGATGCTCTAAGTGTTTGAAGTGCAAGCGCATTGGCCTTCTTATGCTTACTAGTATTTGGGAGGGCTTCTATGGTGATGGCTTGATAAACTAGATGACCTAGTGTTTTTAAATATCTAGTCATGTTAACTTTCCAAGAGTCAAGTCTAGTATGGTCAAACATAGGAGGGCTAGCCATGAGAGCAAACTAGTATGAGTGCAAATGAAATGCAAATGAAGATTAGCAAACCAAGATCTTTTACTCCTAGGTGGTTAAACCTAAATATTAGGAGCACTAGCTCTGATACCAATTGAAAATTACCTAGAGGGGGGGGGGTGAATAGGTGATGATGCTAATCTATGAACTAAATGCGGAATTTAAAAACTTAATGCAATACACTCAAGTGCAATCAACAAGTGATGCACACAACCAAGCCAAGCAAATATGAATGAGCAATATAAATAGATACAAGGCACAAAGTAAAGAGAGAGATAGAGAGAGTCAATGGATCAAGCGCAAACAACAAGATATGTTCCGAGGTTCGAGCACCTAGCTCTACATCCCCGCCTTCGACACACGAAGGATTTCCAATCCACTAGCTTGTCCACAAAGGACTCCCACAAAGGGAACCTCCACCGAGGATTTGGGGCAATCACAATTACAAGGAGTACCCTACTCCTCTCCTTACAAACTCAACCTCTTCCTTGAGGCACAACTCCAAACAATCACAACCTCCTCCTTGAGGCAAATCCCAAACCAACAACAAACACCTCTCAACCAATACAAGGATCACCTCACAACTTGAGGGATACAACCCAAAGCACAAAGCAAGTAGAGATTGGGTTACAACTTGGTGGTCAACACAACAACCACAAACAATCTCTTTTCCCACACAAATGTCCTATAGATATAGATAGTAGATTTTAGCTCAAGTGTGGAGAAAACCAAGGAATTTGAAACCAGCAACTCAAAGAAAATCTTTGGGAAATAAATCAAATCAAGATAGAGAAGTTCAATCAAAAACTTTTCCCAAAATCCCTTTTCTTTGGTTTTTCAAACCCTAATCAAAAACACAAAAAGATTGTTCACTTTGAATCCAAAACCCTATTTTTCTTGCAGCAAAAACACCTGAGAGATAGAAAATTTTAGCCCAAAAATTCTTAGAGAAAACCTCTCTCAAATGGGGTATTTATAGGCAATTTCAGAAAAATAGCCGTTTAACAGAACATTGCCAGTTTTACCCTGCCGGTCGACCGGCCCGGTCGACCGCCCAACGTTCGAATTTTCGAACGTTACAGCTGCCGGTCGACCGAAAAAACCAGAGAGCAAAAAGCTCTCTGTCGGTCGACCGGTTCGGTCGACCGAAAAAAACCTGAGAGCAAAAAGCTCTCTGTCGGTCGACCGCTTCGGTCGACCGGCCCATTGGGCTGCAGACGTGCACAGGTCTGTGCACGTCGGTCGACCGAAGCGGTCGACCGGCCCTTGGTGCGGTCGACCGTTTCGGTCGACCGACCAGCCTGTCAGCCTGTAAATGGGTCAGAAAATCAGTGTAAAAATATTTCAATAAATCTTTTTAACACTTGTAAAAATCCCCAAAAATAGTTTTAGCATTTTGCATTGATATATAAACATGTGATAAAAGTTTTGACTCAAATATCAAGCAATTAAAACTATTTTTGTATCTTATCATATTTATCAAAAACCAAAACTTGTATTTTCTAAAACTCGGATTTTGAATAGAAAATACACATTGTCCAAAACCTATCTGAAATACAAAAATATGATATTTAAACATTTTGAAGCATGTTGTGTATGAATAGAAATTCAATATACAAGAAACATATATATATCATGATTTTTGTCATTAAGTCCATAAATATGTTTTGTTAGAAATCCCAAAACATAAAACACATGAAGTAGAATATCAAACTAAGTTGTTTAAACAATTGAAGCATGCATGTATATAGAACAAATCTAATATACATTAAACCAAGTAAACTTGTTTTGATATAAACTCTATTCATGTAAACCAAGATTGGTTAAACCAAAAAACCGAAAACCAATATTCAAAACATGAAACGTGTGTGTATTGTGAACTTGAGCTTATCATACTATACTAATCTTTACAATTAAGATCTAAACACAAAACTAAAACTATGGATACCTAAGTCTTCTTGTAGAGCGCAATCTCCAAGTCGACTCGATCCAAAACTCCTTGATCCATTTGAGCAAGTGCAATATATTATCTTTGATGCGCGGGCTCTAGAATCAACATGTGAAAGATGTGTGGAAGCTTTCACCAACTAATATCTTGTCAAATATCTGAAACTTAAACACAAGATTATTAGTACTCATAACTACATGAGTTAATCATCATCAAAACTAGAGTGGAAGGCCTTTGGGCCAACAGTACTTAACTGTGTCCCATACCACAGTCGTTTTCCCACATATCAACAAAGTTATCGTTGTTATAACTGCCTGCCAATGTAGTGCATGTGTTTTGGAAGAGTATCGTGCATGCCTGGTACCACGATCTAACACCCTTGGCGCTGAACCAGGAAAAGCCGCAAGGCTCTAATATCTGAAGAGCACTGCACTACTCGAAAAGGCAACTAGTGTTGCGCCGTAATTTGGGCATAGCCCTGACAACTGACAACTGAATAGGTAGCCAGTACTACCTTAGTTCCGCATGGTTGGAACCCATAACTCGGTACCATAGTAAGTCCTTCCAAAATACACGACATGCATCATCAGGCAATTACCCCTGTTTCTCGGGTTATGGTGTCTTTATTAATAAGCAATCAATGTGATTTAATATGTAATAGTAACTGATATCTCCAACAACTACTGATGTTAATACTAGCTGATAATCTGATAACTGACAACTGATATCTGACAACTGAGTAGCTGACAACTAATATCTGACAGCTGAAATAGGATACTGGAGATATAGCCACAAACAGAATAGTATCGCTAACAACTGGTATCTGAAATAGATATCTACCAACTCCTATAAACTCTGAACAAGTCATACGATCACCAACAAATAATCTCACCAACTGATAAAGTGATGACTACTATCTAATAACTCTGAAGTATAAAATCACCGATATCAAATAGATCACTATCACAATAATTATCTCTATTCACTGAAAAATTGAAGCACATAGTATATCCTCGAGATCAACAGGTCAACACATATTAAAATCATATCTAAAGAGAAAACATCCTCAAATAAGTGCAATTTAGAATAGTTCACTTCTAAGCCAATACCAACAACTCATCCATACTCAAATGATATAATTAGTTGATACATCCATGAACCCTTGATTCTAATAATCCATAACCATTATGATATCACATATTGAACTCAAAGGTAAGATACCCACACATCTGGTCGCAATCCAACAAAAAATCAGTTACATCTAAATACTGATCAATATCCAATGTAAATAACAAAATCTCAGTTCAACCCAAACTCTAACTAAGTCCATATACTGATCTAAGCATCAAGTAATCCAATCTCTTAGTAAAGTAACATCATAACAAGTACGTCATCAATACCCGAATGAATCGTTACCTAAGTTATTATTAATGAAAGAATAACAAGTCTGAAAAGTACTCCACATGAAATATGTCAATCTCATCTTAATGCAGATCAGGCTATTATAAAGAATGTAAATCTCAGGTCAACTCTAACTCAAGATCAATCTAAATCACGGTCCAACTTTCCTCACAACTAAATCCACATCCAGAATAATAAACAACTAGTAAGAGCTAACAAGAAAACTAATATCCTGGTGACAAAACATTGAGTCCCAAAATGTTTAACATCAACTACATCTGATCTATTATCGTGGTATCTCTAAACTGTCTCATATCATTAGAGATGTCATATCCACTTGTCTACAATATCCAAAAGTGTTCCGGTCGGAAATAATCACCAAATAGATGAATGTCAAATCTGATAATTAATACACATAAAATCTACTATTATTCTCAAATACAAACTATATCAACCTCAAGATCGAGCCGGATCAAGTCATAGTAAGGTGTATCACTACTAGACCTAAACCAATAATGCCAAACTATCAACACATGAAATGATACTGATACAAGCTCCTATCAACTGTGTAATTAAAGTGAACAATCATTGTTGTCTCATGAAGTGGTGCAAGTAACCAAACTGGTAAAATATAACAGAAAGTCACATGAAATGAAAAGTGTAACGTGTAAGGCATACCGACAACAGTACATACACAATAACGAACACTCACATGAAATAAGGCAGTTTTGGAATCGAATCGCCGTCTGGTCTTCACTGCACGAACTGGTAATGATCTATGGATCATCCCATGGATCGGTCTTCGAATCGCCTATGTATCAAGTCCACAACAAGCACGAATCCGAATCGAGTTCGGATCTCCTGCAACGGTCCGGATCTCACCAAACGGGTCTGAAACACTGTAACACGAAACCAAACACATGAACTCACACAAACATACCCTCGTACACGTATACACTCCACAATATACACGCATAAGCATACGTGTACACCCGCATATATACGTATACCAGTATACACATACTCCAACATACCTGCATACATATCTAAATTAATAAATACCTACTATTAACTATAAACACCTATACATTAATTAATTCACACCCATGCATTCATATACATCATGCATACACATGCATGCATATCACCAGTCACGCATACACCAACACACATTTGCACTTCCCAATAATTGCAATTATACCCTTACACATTTAATAACTTTCACATTATTACACAAATGTCCCTACACAAATAAATATAACACTAACCTCGGGGCGACTTGTGGCCTGCCGACGGAGGCTCTGACGGAGGCGTCGGGGGCCGCGGAGGATGTCGTTGGATAGAGCGTCTCACCGTGAAGGGCGTGAGTACGTTCGCGCTCGCTGACGGTGATCCACGGCGACCCACAGAGTCACAAAAAATGACATCCCACGCACAATGAAACACACATGGATTAATTATCCAAATAACATTTGCACACTTATAATCATATCAATGTATAGTAATACATGTGTTTTAAATATCCCAACACACTACAGAGAGATACAGAGAGAAAAAGGACCTGAGCAGGCGTTTCGTGGGCTGCCAAAGGCTGCTGCTATTGCCTGGAGGGGTTTGCTGCGCTGGGGGGAAGTGCGGGGAGGTGTGATGGTGTTGTCGGCCAGGACCTTGGGTTGCCGGGTGCTCGTGGAGGACTTTCGGGGTGCCGGAGAAGCTCGCGGAACTGCCGGAGGGAGGGAGACGCGGCCAGGTGCACGGGCAAGATGAGGAGTAAGAGATGCTACCATTGGTTGATGGTGGAGCAGGGGACTGGTGTTGGCCCACGGCAGCCATGGAGCAAGGCCTCGCCGGCAGGGATCTCGGCAGGGTGGTTTTTGGAGTTGCGCACGGGGATTGGTGGGTGCAGGCCAAGATGAGCTCGGCCAGGAGAGAGCTTGCTCTGGGTTTGGAGGAGAGGACTGCTGCTATTGGATGTTACCGACGACCTGGTGAAGAGGTGGGGCTTCGTGCGACAGCTGCTGGGCTCGGATGGTGGGGCTTGCACCATGGGGATGTGCTGCCATGGGCTGAGAGCTGCTGCTGGCGCGCCAAGAGCTGTTGCTGGCGTGCGCGATCAGGAGTGGGCAGAGCTCCCACAGGGGGGTGCTATTGCCAGAGGATCTCGCTGGAAAGAAGGAGGCACGGGGAAGAGATGTTGCTTTCGTTGACGACGGATGATGGCTTGGGGGCTGGTGCGAATCTCACCGGAGACGAGAGGGAGGTGCTCCTGTCTGGGTGCCGGCTGAGAGCAGTAAGGGGGCTCCGGTGGTGGCGGCTGGATGTTTGGGGGAGAGAAGGTGGGGATTAGGGATTAGATTAGGTTAAGTTGAGATTATATAGGGTTAGTTAATGGGTTGTGGGTTTGGATCAAGGGATAGAAGAATACTACAAATAATAATAAATAAATACAAACTATAATAATATTAATAATTAATAATGACACCAAAAGTAATTAAGCAAAATATTAATAAAGGTAATTAGTCATAACCATAATAATAATAACCACAATATATATATATATATATATATATATATATATATATATATATATATATATATATATATATATATATATATATCAATAATAATAATTGTAACACTAATGATCATAATAATAATTAGTAAACATAATAAAATAATAATAATATTAATTAACAATAACAATTACCATAATAATAATATCTCTAATAATATCAATAAGAAACAATAATAATCTTAATAATTAACCATACAATAATAATAATAAATAATAATATTAGTAACACTATTAATAATTAATAAACACTAACAATATTAATAATAATGATACTAATAGTAATAAGTAATTAAAAATACTGATAAAAAATAATGGCAATAGTATATAAAGCTAAATTACCATTTACCACCTTAAAATAATTTGTATATTTAATATATTAATAATCACAAGAAGAATTAATAAATTAAGTTAGTTGGTAATCTTAATAAAATAATTAGTAAAGCAGAATAAATACTTTGGGAAAATAAAATACAGTATTTCTAACTAGGGATCTTACATGTTTGGGAATCAAATCACGAAGAAAAATACTTGGGAACATAACTAGAATTTGATAGAAATGAAGAACAAAACAAATATCCCAAATCTTTATTTTTCTTTGCTTTTTCCAACCCTTGAAAACAAATAAAAGATAAATCTTTTTGACTTAAAAACTCTTTTGAAAATTTGTATATAAAAACTAGAAAGAATGAGAATTTTTGCTCTTGGAATTCTTGTTAAAAAGTAGTTCAAATGGGGGGGCATTTATAGCCCCAAATGAATCTTCCCGTTGGCAGCTGGAAAGGGCAATTTGCCCTTCTGGTCGACCGCCCGGTCGACCAGGACTAGATACAGAGAGCAGCAGCTCTCTGTCAGTCGACCGGCATGGTCTACCAGGGCCATTTTCAAAGAGCAGAGCTCTCGGGACGGTCAACCACCCGATCGACCGGCCCACCTGTCCAGGCTACGTGCACGTCTGTGCACGTCGGTCGACCGGACCAGTCGACTGACTTCTGCTTCGGTCGACCGGTCCGGTCGACCGGCAGACAGCGAGGTCAGATTTTTAGGATTTAAAAACTTGTCATTTTTATTATCAATTAAATCCCATAAAATCACATAGATTTCACAAAATCAGTTCTTATTATATCTTTGAAATACAAATACGTATGACAAAAATTCAACACATTTTCTAAACAATTTGAACCATTTTTATGTGATAGAAAATTTGCCATAAACAAAAAACCGTATTTTTCAAAACTTAGATTTTTTAAATGAAAAATCGTTTTCTCTAAAACACATGTAAATATAAAAATATGATATTGAAACAACTTTGAAGCATGTTGTATATGGATAGAATCCAATATACATGTAAAGAATTATATCTATGTTTTTGACATTGAATCCAAAGATAAGTTTTGTTTAAATACAAAACTCCAAACTCATGAAGTAGACTATCAAAATAAGTTTTTCTAAATAGATGAAGCATAGATGTATATAGATCAAATCTAATATACATTAAACCATGTAAACTTGTTTTGATTCTATCTATTCATGAAAACCAAGATCGGTTAAACCGAAAACCAAAACATGAAACTTGTGTGTGTATTGTGAACTTGAGCATAACAACACTATCTACCTTTAACACAAGATGTAAACAATCTTAAACTAAAAAATTGATGTCTTCTTGTAGAGCTCCGTCTCCAAGTTGACTCGATCCAAACGTCATCCAATGAGCTTGACTCCAACCGAGTGCTAGATGCGAACTTGACGCTCGAGCTCTTGAATCGCCATGTGAAAGCTTCAAAACACCTTTGTTGAAGCTAATCACCTACTAATATCTTGATCAAATATCTGAAACTAAATATCACAAGATTATTAGTAAACTATAACTACATGAGTTAATCATCATCAAAACTAGAGTGAAGGGCCTCTGGGCTAACATTTAGAAATTGAACTCTATGATATTTATATTTAGTGCATGCATTTAGTTTGCTTGAGTCTAGTATCCTCTATTACATCTGCTTGATTGTTGGATTTTGCATTTGAACCATAATTACTAGTCAATATTATAGGGACCACCTCGTAGACTAGTTACACAACCTTTATCAGGGTCATATATCCGTTCAGGATTACATTACTACATTTAAGTACTTAACCTATCATAGTGAAGTGAGAGAGCACCACTATGAGACTATAACTAGATTGGTTTGGGGTTTATAGCCTAAAATAAGGTGTACTGTGTTACTGCATCCTATGATTTAGACACCATTGAAGAGGCATTTGATGTTGCATTAAAGATAGACGTAACATTCAAAATGTTAGTCAATACCAAGGTCATATGTTCTAAGTGTGAGGAATATGGATATTATGATTATCAGTGCCCCACAGAGAGTTAACATGTTAGAACTATGCCTACCGATGATGTTGATGACTCAAAGGTTATTGTGGATGCTCATGTTCCTTTTAAGATTGTTAGTATAATTGATAATAGTTGGTTCTGACACAGCAATTAGTGATGAAATTCATATGTCTTCTAATAGTTTCAGTGATGATGTGGATGAGCTAGTAGAGCTAATACGCCCACAGGGCCTAGTAAGCAATTTGAGTCCCCTTGTGCTAAGCATAGTTTTATGGTTGTTCCTATCAAGTCATATTCTAGTGAGTCACTTGAGTTTCTTGCCAAGATTTAACAGATGGTTTCTAGTATTTTTTTCTTTTTCTGATTATTTGGAGTTTGTATCTGAGTCCAATGTACCTTCATTGTTAGATGTGTGTCCTCTTAGGCATCCCATATACCTCATTCTCCCATCATTAGGAGTTATGCCTTGAGTGCCTACTGTATTGCATTGGCATGTTCCACATATTGATGATATCACTAGGTTAATAGTAATTTGCAATGACACTAACAGATTTACTGCATACCCATATAGTATTTTATAAGAATTTACAGTTGATAGTAAGGTGACAATTATGAGTCACCCTAAGGCTGTGATTCCATGCTTGGTGTACAGATTTTGATAGGATTTTGAAGAGAAGTGCTTCCATTGCTTACGACTTGTATGCCCCATGGGGTCCTGGTATTGGTTCCATTTTCAGCAGGTATGATGCTCCTCCATTTACTATCTATACCTTGATCGAGCGGCCACCATGGTCTCGGCGTGATGTACCGGTTTTGTTTCCACGACCACCGCCTTAGCCCGACTGAGATGCTTTGTGAGAGGAGTCCTCACTCGATAGTGTTGAGTTTCTCTCACCAATGGGAAAATGATGAGGACATCACGCCAGTTGCCACTTGTTTTTCATGCCTTATTTATTTTGAGTTATTATATTTTGTCTATTTTGCTTTTAGTCCTACATCGGTTTTGATGGAGAAGCTCGACTTGTAGAAGCCTATTTAAAGAGCCTCAACTCAATGATTAAAGGAGACAATGATAAATTAAAAACTTTTTCAGTTAAATTTCTTCAGTCCTTGAGTTCTTGAGATAGGGGCGTGAATTCTGTGTAAGGGGTTTGAAGCCCAACATTTATTTGGTTTTAAACCCTAGTTTCTCTTTTATTTTTTGTGTTAAACCCTAGCTTCCAATTTTTTTAAATCAGAGGTGATTGGGACCCTGTCCATTTTGCATCAGAGTTTCTGAGCGCTAAATCGACTTTCAATTTTTGAGAGTTTTCTCTACAAAATTTTTAAGCTTCTCTTTCAATCTTCTCAACTTTCTTATATACAAGCTTAAATCTTTTCAAATTTCTCAAGTTTCTCGCATGAAGAAACCTCACAAGTGAAGAAAGATAAGATTAATTTGTTTATTACTCAATATGAGAACTTTGAAATGCATGATAAGGGGGCTATTATGATATGCTTACATGTTTTAATAAGATTACTAATAGTCTCATTTCTTTATAAAACCTATCTCAAATGACAGCAAGGTGAGGAAGATCATTCTGTCACTTCTCAAATCATAGAAGGTCAAAGAAACCACCTTGAAGGAACTAAATGACTCCAAAGAGATGGATTTCACTGCATTCATGGGCAACCTAAAGACCCATAAGATTGAGCACAGGGCTCGGGGGCAACAAGAGCCACAAAAGGAGTGTGTGGCATTCAAAGTCTCTCTCGAAAGATCAGATGATAAAGAAGATGCAAACAAAAAAGAAATTATGTCCATGATTGTGAGAAAAGTAGAATGAGTATTATACAAGAAAGGATGATTTGACAACAAGAGGTACTGGTGGCAAGAAAATAAGAAAGACGAGGAAGAAGGGATGTTCTATCATTACAAGACGTCCGGACATCTGATTGCCGATTTCCCCTAGATGAATGACAAAGCCTCCACGTCAAAGAAGCCTTTCAAGATGAGAGCTACGAAGGCTACATGGGATGACTCAGAGAGTGAATCCAAAGAAGAAGTTAATACCGCCAATATGTGCTTTATGGCATAAGGTGACCGCGCATCAAAGGTACAACCTGAACCCTTCATAGATGATGCAAAATTATTTTTTGAAGAAAGGGCTATAGTTTTTCAAGAAGCAATGGAAAAAAATGAATCACTTAGATTTAAACATCTTAAATTAAAAAATATAAATAGTACTTTATCATCTAAATTAGAAAATATGTTAAAAGAAAAAGAAATTTTGACTATCCCTCACAACGAGATTAAAAAGAAACTTGATTTATACATGAACACGTGTTACACCAAGAACAACAAGATTTCTATTGATAACAAAGAAATAAATAAAATGAAAAAGAAGACTATCGGTTTGAGCTCTACATTGAGCAAGTGTGTTTTTGACAAGAATAGATTGGAATCTATATTTCAAAAAAAAATTCAAAGAAAACCACATATGCTACACGGCATACACATCGTGTACGCATGTATGCTAAAGTGTACCAATGTACATATTATGGCCAAAAAGGTCATTCAACAAAGTTTGTTATGATAGAATGAATGCTATTTATAAATATGTTTCGGTTCGTAAGACTAATCTTATAGGACCCAAAAAGGTTTTGGGCACTAAAAGGTATATTTATATTTGTTGATGTTTTTACACATCAAGACCACGTAACGTAGGGAGCGATGATATCTTCATAGCGGTTGCTCCAGTCATATAACGTCAGACATCAACAATTTTGCAACCCTACTAATGTTTGAAGATGGCTCCATCACCTTTCGAGATTATTCAAAAGGAAATAACATTGTTATTCGTAATGTCAAAAATCGATAAATCTTCACTTATAGAAAATATAATTTTAGTAGATGGTCTAAAACATAATTTATTATGCATTAGTCAAAAAATAATTTGTTATGCATTAGTCAACTTGACTTAAGAGTTATATTTGATTTCACTTGTTGTAATGTAATTGATAAAAAAATGCATTTTTATTAACTATATATGGAGATAATAATGTTTATCTAATTGATATGCTTAATCAAGATAGTAATATAGCATGTTTAACAACTATTAATGAAGAACATTGCTTATGATATCAGAGATTAGGTCATGTTTCTTTTGACCATCTCTCCCGTATAGGATCTAAGGACGTAGTTAAGGGTATTCCTAAGTTGAAACTTGAAAAGATTGTGTTTGTGATGCTTGCCAATTTGAAAAGTAAAAACCTCTTTCAAATCAATTAGAGATATCCTATCAACTCGCCTCTAAAATTGATACATATGGACCTATTGGGTCCTACCAAAATCAAGAGTTTAGGAGGAACATGATATATGCATGTGCTTGTCAATGACTTTTCAAGATACACATGAATTTTCTTTCTAAAATATAAAGATAAGTTTTATTTTTTTCATAATTCAATTTTTTCCGCAAAAGAGTTGAAAGGAGAAAAGATTCATCCATTTTTTATGTTCGCAATGATAGAGATGATGAATTTGTAAACCACTCTTTCATTATATTTTGTGAAGAACATAAAATTAAACGTGAACTCTCTTGCCCTCAAACTCCACAACAAAATAGAATCGTTAAAAGAAAAAATAGAATATTATAAGAGATGACAAGGACCATGACTAAAAAATATGCTCTTCTACAATATTTATAGGTGAAAGTACTTAACACATCATGTTATATTATTAATGAAGTTCATATTTGTAAGAAACTAAATAAAACACTTTTTGAGTTGTATCACTTGCACAAGCCTAATATTTTTGATTTCAATGTTTTTGCTTTCAAGTGTTTTGTTTTAAACACAAAAGATGTTTTGAATAAATTTGATGCGAAATCATATGAATGCATATTTATTGATTATTCTTATACTAGCAAAGCATAATAGTGTTTATAAAATTGATTTTGACTATTGAAGAGTCTATGCATTTTAAGTTTGAGAATCTGTTTGTTAAGAATGATGTAGATACTTAAATTGAGAATGCAGGTGAAGAAATGGAAAACATACCAATCAAGCATACATCTGCTGGAAAAGTTGATCAAGAAAACAAACAAATTGGAAAAGTACAAGGAGAACAACCTGAAGAATCTCAACAATTACTTAAAGATTGGAGATATGCTTTTGTTGGCCCGGAGGCCTTCCACTCTAGCTTTGATGATGATTAACTCATGTAGTTATGTTTACTAATAATCTTGTGATTTTAGTTTCAGATTATTAATCAAGATATTAGTTGATGATTAGCTTCAATAAAGGAGTTTGAAAGCTTTTCATGGTGATTCCAGGGCCCGAGCATCAAGATCATACATTGGAGTCTAGCTCGTGGATCATCGTTTTGGATCGAGTCAACTTGAAGATGGAAGATCGTCAAGAAGACTTAGGTATCCATAGTTTAGTTTGTGTTTTAAATCCATGTGTAAAGATAAGAACAGTTGATATGCTCAAGTGCACAACACACACGTTTTATGGATTTTGGTTTTCATGAATAGTTTAGATCAAAACAAGTTTAAATGGTTTTTATGTATATTAGATGTGTTCAATAAACATACATGCTTCATATCTTAAACAAACTTATTTTGATATGTCTATTCATGAGTTTTAGGAAAAATCAGATTTCCTATTGAAAAATCCAAGTTTGGTAAAATACAGTTTTTGGTTTTTTGTAAAAATGATTAGACACAAAAATAGTTCAAATTTCTTGATATTTGAGATGAAATTTTTATCACATGTTTATATATCAATGCAAAATGTTAAAACTATTTTGGGGATTTTTAGAAGATTTTTAAGTATTTTTAAGAATATTTTTAACCAGTTTTTCTGACCCAGAAATCTGGCTGCCAGGCCCTGGCAATCGACCGGGCCGGTCAACCGTGTTCCAGAGCCGGTCGACCGGTCAATCGACCGACGTGCACAGCCTTGTGCACGTTTGGCCAGGCGACCGGGCGGTCGACCGGACAGAGAGCTTTGCTCTCTGTAAATCTGCGGTCGACCGGGCTGCTCCAACGGTCATATTTATGACCGTTGGCGGTCGACCGGCCGGTCGACCGCCAGCCGTGCTGGCTGAAAAATCAGCCAACGGCTAGTTTATTGGAGAGGGCTATTTAAGCCACAACTCTTGGGGTTTTTGAAAAGACTTTTGACAAGAAATATTTCCTACTTTCTTAAGTGTTTTTAAAAGATTTCAAAAGTGTTTTTGTGCCAAAAAGATCAATCTTATTTGTTTTAAGTGTTTTGTTTATTTCAAAGAAAATAGGTTTTGGGATTTAGTTTCTTAATCTAAATTTCTATATCTATTTGGTATTTTCCCAAGATATTTTCTTTGATCAAAACACTTAGTTTTTCCACACTTGAGCCTATCTTCTATCCTATCTATTTAGGATCTTTTTGTTTGTGGAAAAAGGAGATTGTTTGTGGTTGAAAGATACCACCTAATTGTAAACCCTTTCTTGTTGGGTTGCTCCCTCTTTGGTAGAGGTTGAGATTGTGTTTGCTCCCTCTAGTGAGAGGTGGAATTTGGTTGTTTTGGCTACGGGCCTAATCCCTCTTCGGTAGAGGTGGATTGTGGTTGTATTGCCTCATTGGAGGTTGTAAGGTTGAGAGAGGAGTTCGGTACTCCTAGTGGATTGGAAATCCTTCTCGGTGAAGGCGGGGACATAGAGCAAGGGGCTCGAACCTCGAAACACATCGTTGTCTTTGCGTTTGATCCATTGTCTCTCTAACTCTCTCTCTTTACATTTGTGCATTGCATCATTCATTTCATTCATATCATATTTGCTTGTGTTGTGCCTTGCATTGATTCATATTGCTTATCCATTGTATGCTTTGTTTGCTTGTGTGTGCCTCACTTATACTTAACCACAAGAGCTTCATATAAAACCTCAACCCTTATCTAGGGGAATCAAGAGGAGTTAGTCCAGAGCCCTTCACGGGGAATTCGGCTATACTCGTTGGTTGTATTAAGTGTGTTGCAAATTAGTTTTTAGCTTCCGCATTTAGTTTCTAGATTAGCCATATCACCTATTCACCCCCCCTCTAGGTGATTTACAATTGGTATCAGAGCCTACGCTCCTGATACTTAGGTTTAACAACCTAGGAGTGAGATCCTGTTTTCTAATCTATCTTTTGCATTTTGCTTGTTTGCACACATTTAGTTTGCACACCCTTGGACTTCATGACCCCACCTATGTTTGACTCTTCCAACATTGTTGTTTGGAAGACTAGGATGTCCATCTATTTACAAACCCTAGGATTGCATGTTTTTCTTGCCGCTACCAAGAAATATTATCTTGGTAACCGCAATCATATAGGAGCCAATGCACAAGCCCTTGAGGCTATTAGAAGCACGCTTTCTAAAGATTATCTTATGCTTGTTTCTAATCTTGATTCCGCTTTTGTAGTGTGGAACAAGTTGACAACCACCACCACCTCCAAGCTTCAAATGCCAATCCAACAAGAGGAGGAATCTAGTGGAGATGAATCCAAGCCACAACAATGCTATATGGTCCAAGGGAATGACTCCCTTGAGGTATACTCGGATACTCAACTAGATAGTGCTAGCTCTTTATTTGATGATCATGATGATATGGATACCAATGCCTTGAATGAAGAGTTATCTATTGTTTGTGAGAACCTCCTTGAAAAATATAAAATTTTGAAAAAGAAAACTTGTAAATTAAATAAAGAAAAAGAGGATTTGTTTTCAAAAATTGCGATTGTTTTGCAAGAGAAGGAGGAGATTTCTAATGAAAGGGATTCATTAAAATCTCAACTAGACCTTGCACTAAAAGAAAATGAATTTTTAAAATCTAAAAATGATTGTAATGATGTTTTGAAGAAAAATAAAGTTTTGTCTTCAAAAATTGAATTTGTTGTAAAAGAAAATAATTCTTTGAAAATAAAAATTGATTCTATTTCAAAGGATTTAAAAATTTGTTTAAAGAATAATGAATTTTTGAAAAATAATATTGATACACATGTTTGCCATGCTAGGATAGTTTCACCTAGATCATCCCTTGCATGCTCCACTTCTTCTTTAATTGAAAAAGATATATCTATGCTAAAGAAGAATGTTAATTGTTTGGGCTCTACTTTGAGCCAATGTGTTTCTAGTCATACACGTTTGGAATCCATGTTTCGCAAGAAACAAATTCTATCTATGGATGCTCCCCCTCCACGGCATACACATGCTTCCCACGGTCACCATCATCACACCATGTATGCTCATGTGTATACATGTACACATTGTGGACGTAAGGGCCACCTTGCTAAATTTTGCTTTGATAGAATACATGATGGTAATTTAGGAAATAAATTTGTTTGGGTTAGGGAAGGTACTAACCCCCATGGACCCAAAAGAGTATGGGTACCAAAGACCATCCCTATGCTATTTGATGTAGGTGTGGGCTCTCGCATGACGTGAGAGTAGAGGTACCTTGGAGTGGATGTGTTTCGTTCTTAAAGAAAACTATTTGGATGCATCACTTTCAAGGGAAGGTTTGGTGGGAGGACCACCTTGGTTTGGAGAACTAGAGAGGTGCCTTCATCCGTTTTAGTATCGATTTCTAACTCCCGTTTATTTACATGCTTTCATATCATTTGTTTTATTAGCATGTTTTAATGTTTAGTGATTATTATGAAAATGACATGATAATTAGGCTTATGACATACATGTATAGTATTTGAGACACCCATGTTTATATGGACCCATATTTAGTGTTCTCACTTTAGTTTAGCTATCATGTACATCATGAATCTAATGCATGTGTATTTAACATAATAATCATATGAATTTTTGTTTTTATGCTTCATGATTTGATTACATGTTTAGATGTTAGTTTTCATTACAACTAGGATATATACTTGTGCATATAGTGGGCCACAAATAAATCTATATATGTTTGTGCTTGAATGCTTATTTGTACCCATTAGATGTGCTAGTATGGTCTACTTTTGATGATTCATGCATTTAACTTGTATTCGTATTTTATTCATGTTTTTTTTATGATAATGTGTTTTTACTTCATGTATATGTCCATCTTGTCTAAACCATTATTTATACATATACATCCTTTGAGCCACGTGCCTTCATGCATATATATTTTGTGGACTCGTTGTGTTTAGGATATGTATGTATACTTTAGTTTGTACTTGACATACATATGCCTTGAAGAAATCAAGTTTTGATGATTTTCATGTTTTTGAGGAATATTGAGCTTGAATGTCCATTTTCATGATTATGTGTTTCACATTATACTTGTACACTCACCTTATTTGATGGTTTCTCATGATTTTGTTTTCATGAGTATGATATATGCCTTATTGATTTCGAGTGTTTAGTGCCATGTGATTTACATGTATTTCATGAAAAATATTTTTGTTTTATTCCTTGCTTGAAGGATTTCGTACTAGTTTACAAGTTTTTCCATTTAACTAGTTCGTATTCTTCGTTATGGTAGAGATTTTCAAACATACAATATTTTTCAAACCTATTTTTGAAAACCCCTACCTTCCACGGGCGGCTGGATGGGAGACCATGCTCATGTATGCTTTATAATGAAAATCATTTTAAACTTGAACATGAATGGGTGGTAGGTAATATGAGTTATACACTTGATATTATTGTTGTTTCAATTGGTATCATTGGACTATTTTTCAATTGGTATCAATATTGACATTTTTGTATACTCATATATATTTTTATGTATGTATGCTTACATTTCAAAGAGTATCAATTTCGATTGGTATCTAATTTTCATACATATATATTTTGTTTATGCTAAGCTTGAGTTTTAATGATCATCATGTTTCAATTGATTAGTTTTCAATTGGTATTCTAATACAAGCTTAGACATTGTTTTATTTGGTATTTCATAAAGGGGGAGAAATTTCGTGTTTTATCTTTCAATTGGTATTTTGATTTTCACTCCCATACTTTATAATATTGTTTTGGTATCATATGTTCTAAATGACAACTATTTACAATTGATATCAAGATGTTTAGTTGTTTATTTTCATTGGTATCTAATTACCTATTTCTTTCAATTGGTATCCATGAAAATTTATTATTGGTTTCTCAAAATTTGTTTTACTGAGAAAATTCAAAATTTTGTTTTAAGAATTGTTAAAAATGTTTTGATATGATTGCATATATGCAAGGGGAGCTTAACATCTCTTCTACATATAGATTCATGTTGAGTATATCCTATATTGAGGAGCTTGACAACTCTTCTTTATGAGATGCGCGTGTGTAGGGGAGCTTCACATCTCCTCTTATGCATTACAGATTATGTGTTATGTGAATTAGGGCTTGTCATCCCTTCTTCATGTAATGCATATATGTAGGGAAGTAAACTTAGCGTCTTCCTCTTCATGAATGTATATCGCATATATCTATTTATTGATTTGTTTGATGACCCTTTATTGATTCTTTGTTTCGAACATAAAGGGGGAGAAGATGTATTGGTTTTGGTTTTACTTTGACCCTTTGTTGATGATTGACAAAAAGGGGAGAAGTATTTGATATATATGCATGTTTTTCCTTCTTTATCCATAAAGGAGAAGTATTTTATGTTTATGCATATATGTTTTGGAGAAAAAGTATTTAAAAAGGATTTAAAAGGATTTATGTTTATGCATACTTATCATGTATGTTTTGTTTTATTGGTATCAAGAACATTTGTTTAAAGAACATGTTTTGTTCATTGTTTTTATGCATATTCATGTTTAGGATGTTTATTGCTATGCATAAGTTAAGGGGGAGCTTCTTTGAAGCTTAACTTTAATCCATGCATATATAACTCCATGAGTTTTGTCATCATCAACATGGGGGAGATTGTTGGCCCGGAGGCCTTCCACTCTAGTTTTGATGATGATTAACTCATGTAGTTATGTTTACTAATAATTTTGTGATTTTAGTTTCAGATCATTAATCAAGTTATTAGTTGATGATTAGCTTCAACAAAGGAGTTTGGAAGCTTTTCATGGTGATTTCAGGGCCCGAGCATCAAGATCATACATTGGAGTCTAGCTCGTGGATCATCGTTTTGGATCGAGTCAACTTGAAGATGGAAGATCATCAAGAAGACTTAGATATCCATAGTTTAGTTTGTGTTTTAGATCCATGTGTAAAGATAAGAATAGTTGATATGCTCAAGTGCACAACACACACATTTTATGGATTTTGGTTTTCATGAATAATTTAGATCAAAACAAGTTTAAATGGTTTTTATGTATATTAGATGTGTTCAATATACATACATGCTTCATATCTTAAACAAACTTATTTTGATATGTCTATTCATGAGTTTTAGGAAAAATCAGATTTCCTATTGAAAATCCAAGTTTGGTAAAATACAGTTTTTGATTTTTGGTAAAAATGATTAGACACAAAAATAATTCAAATTGCTTGATATTTGAGTTGAAATTTTTATCACATGTTTATATATTAATGCAAAATGTTAAAACTATTTTTGGGAATTTTTAGAAGATTTTTAAGTATTTTTAAGAATATTTTTAACCAGTTTTTCTGACCCAGAAATCTAGCTGCCAGGCCCTGGCGGTCGACCGGGCCGGTCGACCGTGTTCCAGAGCCGGCGACCGGTCAGTCGACCGACGTGCACAGCCTTGTGCACGTTTGGCCAAGCAACTGGGCCGGTCGACCGGGCGATCAACCGGACAAAGAGCTTTGCTCTCTGTAAATCTGCGGTCGACCAGGCGGTCGACCGGGCTGCTCCAACGGTCATATTTATGACCGTTGGCCGTCGACCGGCCGGTCGACCGCCAGCCGTGCTGGCTGAAAAATCAGCCAACGACTAGTTTATTGGAGAGGGCTATTTAAGCCCCAACTCTTGGGGTTTTTGAAAATACTTTTGACAAGAAATATTTCCTACTTTCTTAAGTGTTTTTAAAGATTTCAAAAGTGTTTTTGTGCCAAAAAGATTAATCTTATTTGTTTTAAGTGTTTTGTTTATTTCAAAGAAAATAGGTTTTGGGATTTAGTTTCTTGATCTAAATTTCTATATCTATTTGGTATTTTCCCAAGAGATTTTCTTTGATCAAAACACTTAGTTTTCCACACTTGAGCCTATCTTCTATCCTATCTATTTAGGATCTTTTTGTTTGTGGAAAAAGGAGATTGTTTGTGGTTGAAAGATACCACCTAATTGTAAACCCTTTCTTGTTGGGTTGCTCCCTCTTTGGTAGAGGTTGAGACTGTGTTTGCTCCCTCTAGTGAGAGGTGGAGTTTGGTTGTTTTGACTACGGGCCTAATCCCTCTTCGGTAGAGGTGGATTGTGGTTGTATTGCCTCATTGGAGGTTGTAAGGTTGAAAGAGGAGTTCGGTACCCCTAGTGGATTGGAAATCCTTCTCGGTGAAGGCGGGGACGTAGAGCTAGGGGCTCGAACCTCGAAACACATCTTTGTCGTTGCGTTTGATCCATTGTCTCTCTAACTCTCTCTCTTTACATTTGTACATTGCATCATTCATTTCATTCATATCATATTTGCTTGTGTTGTGCCTTACATTGATTCATATTGCTTATCCATTATATGATTGGTTTGCTTGTGTGTGCCTCACTTATACTTAACCACGAGAGCTTCATATAGCACCTCAACCCCTATCTAGGGGAATCAAGAGGAGTTAGTCCAGAGCCCTTCACGAGCAATTCGGCTACACTCGTTGGTTGCATTAAGTGTGTTGCAAATTAGTTTTTAGCTTCCGCATTTAGTTTCTAGATTAGCCATATCACCTATTCACCCCCCCCCCCTCTAGGTGATTTACAGCTTTAAGTTACTCCAAAGTGCTTATCCTTGGTGATGTATCAAAAGGAGTAACTACTAGATCTAAATTGTATGATATTTGTGGTTGTTTAGCTTTTACATCTTACTAGAACCTAAGAATCTCCATGAAGTCGAATCTGGTTCCTACCGTTTACTTTCAATGCAAGAAGAGCTTAATCAATTTGAGCGTAACCAAGTTTGAAAACTTGTTCCTAGACCGGATAATAGGCTAGCTATTGGTATTAAATGGGCATTTAAGAATAAACTAGATAAGTCAGGGAATGTAGTTAGAAATAAGGCTAGGCTAGTGGCCTAAGTTTACAATCAAGTTAAGAGAATTGATTTTAAGGAGACCTTGGCACCAGTTGCATGGCTCGAAGCCATCCATATGACTCCAGATTTTGCATGCTATAAAAATTTTAAATTATATCAAATGGATGTAAAGAGTGCATAACTGGATATATATATATATATATATATATATATATATATATATATATATATATATATATAAAAGAAGAAGTGAACGCGAAACAACCCCCGGGATTTGTCGATCCTACACACTCCGATCATGTATTCAAATTGGAAAAACTTCTTTATGGATTAAAACAAGCTCCTACAGCTTTGTATGAAATGCTTAGAAATTTTCTTCTAGAAAAGGGTTTTGCTACAGGCAAAATTGATACAACTTTATTTATTGTGCATGTTGCATTGGGTAATTCCTAAGGAATCAATCCGAGCACTAGAGTCGAGAAGATGGGAAAAGCAAATCACAAAAAAGTCACCGCAAATGCAGAGAATTACTTGAAAAAATCCAAATGGGAAAGTCATGAAGAGAGGGAAAGATATTCCACTATAATAATGGTGACTACAATGGGAGTTTCTCTGGTGTGCTACGGTTTCTGGCTTAACTGATCACCCTTCACATTAGGAGGGATCTGTTATTTATACAGGGAGTATCAGTTGGATAAGGCTATAAAGTTCAGCTCTTTTTGAACACTTAATCTCCTTATCTTATAGGCAGTTAGAGTTGAATGTCTTTCTTTGAATGAGATGGATGAGAGTTCACCTTGATCTAGTGGTCTGTATCTAGCTGTAGATGAGAATGATCAATTCCCGAGTGGTAACTGTTGGGTTTGAATGGAGATATGGCCTGGAGATAGAGACACTCCTAACTAAATCTATCTTTTCCTTGAACCGCTCGGAATTTGAATTGAGTAAGAATTCTTGTTCAGTGAATTGAGTAAGGATTCTTGTTCGGATGTTCAGGAAATGAACACATGTCACGTGTCGTTTGGGCTAGATGGACACATGACATGATCTCGAGTGGGTCAAATGCTGACCACTATATATGTTAAAGATGACATTTTGATTATTGAAATTTATGTTGATGACATTATATTTGGTTCTACTAATGAGTCTTTGTGTAAGGATTTTGAAAAATGTATAACAGACGAGTTCGAAATGAGCATGATGGTTGAACTCAATTACTTTCTTGGACCACAAATCAACCAAAGAAAAGATGGAATCTTTTTGAATCAAGCTAAGTATGCAAAGAAGCTAATAAATAAGTTTGGACTTGAAAACGCCAAAATCAGTAAGACCCCTATGGCTACTAAAATGAAGCTTGATTAAAAGAAAGAATGTAAAAATGTTTATATTAAGCTATATAGAAGCATGATAAGTAGTTTACTGTATTTAATTGCAAGTAAACCTGATATCATATTTAGTATTTGTTTATGTACTAGATTTCAGTCTTCTTTCAAAGAGTAGCATATAATGTGTTTAAGCGTATTATCAAATACCCTAAAGGAACGATTGAAATGAGATTGTGGTAACCAAAATTCAATTACTTTGAAATGACTAGTTATTCGAATACTGACTATGCCAGTTGTAAAGTTGATCGTAAAAGTTCTAGTAGAACTTGTCATTTTTAGGAAATTGTCTCGTTTCTTGATCCTCAAAGAAACAAAATTCACTTGCTCTTTCACTTACCGAGGTAGAGTATATTGCAGCAGAAGCTTATTGTGCACAAGTTTTTTGGATAAAACATACCCTCTAGGATTATGATTTGCAATTCAATCACATTAAAAGTCGTTGCGTCAACATGAGCACGATACACATGACAAAGAATACACATCAACATAGCCAAATGAAGCACATAGTAATCAGATATTACTTTCTTAGATATGAAAAATGTGATATTATGACTGATTATATGCCATCTGATATGCAACTTCCTAATATAATTATTAAACTACTTAATTTTAACAGATTTTCATTCAGTTGCAGTGAACTAAACTTATGCATATTGGATAATTGAGTTTTCATGCATGATGAAAAATGACACTATATCAAAAATCAATGCAAGTTTTTCTTAATTTTATGGTTTATATGACTGATTTTTTATGATATATATATTTATGCTTATTTTTAAATATTTTTAGAAATTTATTTAAAAATCTTTCACAAATATTTCAAATATATTTTTTACTCAATGATCATTTTCGAAAACTAAAACCCTTGCTTTCAAAAATCAATTTTTGTTTGCTCAGAATAATAATTTCTGATCTTTGGCTGTTTAAAGCCATACCGGGACATTTGATAACTGGCTGTCGAAACCATTTTCAACAGATAGTATAAATCTGTGTGGGGCCGGTCTTTAAAACACTAAAACTGTTGAAACCCAACACTTTGTTTTTGACTTCTTTCTCCCCACTGACTTGCTCTTCAATTTCACATCTTTCAAACTCAAAATTTCACTTCTCCAAGATCAAATCCATTGATTTCTACAAGTTTCATTATGTTTTTGAGTCGGATCGATATCAACTCTCAAGTTTCTTCGCTGAATTTGTTTGGATTTGTCCATTCAAAACCTTAGCTTCAACATTTGGGTAATTTTCTCACTCCCACTCTCTTTTGCTTCAACTCTTTCTTTGATTACCAAAACTCCTTATTGTTTCACTATGATTCATGGGGAAAAGGGGTTGGAAGTTGAATCTTCCCAACAACCATCACCTTCCCCTCCTCCTTCAACTAGAAGAAGAAAATGAACCGCTCATAGAGAACCATCTAGGTTTCTACTTCTCCTCTTCCCAAGTTTGTGAGCACCAAAGCTCATAGTAATTTTGATTCAATTTTCTACAAGAAGAAAGTTCTTCTCGGTAGAAAAATTAACTTTCAAGACTTTAGTAAGTTTCAGAGAGTATTTCTTTTCAATGCTATGGATTGGAAAGACTTTCTATCTATTCATGCGCAATGAAAGCACATAGAGGTGGGTGAATAATTGATGACTAACAAAAATCTGAAATTTAAAAAATTAAACTAAAACAATTAATCAATCCAGAAGTGAATCTAAATTTCCTATGAAGGGTTCTAGAACTTCTCCTCAAGATTTCTCTATGATAGGAGTTGAGAAGCTAAAGGCCTCTATGGTTTGCTGCAAGTGGGAGGAAAAAGTGCAAGTCAGAAATGGGGATAGAAAGTGAAAGTGTAAATGGGAAATTAGAATTTGTACAAGTAAGCTTTCCGCTGTTCGGTAATAATGTAAAAATGTAAGTGGAAAAATATATTGTGTTTTTCGGTGTTTAGTTAGTATTGTGGAAGTGTAAGTGGAAAAATTGACCACAAAATTAACTGTTTGGTGATTTTAATAATATTAATATTATCAAAATAAATCTGCTATTAGAAATTAAAATGTATAATAAATTTGTCAACTAAATATTAAATAGTAATAAATTTGATATTTTAATAATTAAAAATTATACATTTAATATACAAATGAGATTTACATGACCACAAAATTAACTATAGCACCTTGCAAGTAGAAAAATGATAGTGTTAAAGGGAAAAGGAAAGGTGTAAAAGTGAAAAGGAAAAGGAAAAAGAGAAAAATGGGTTTTCCCATTTTCTTTTCAATACTATGGGTTGGAAAACTTTCTATTTATTCATGAGTAATGAAAGCACATATAGGTGGGTGAATAAGTGATGGCTAACAAAAATCTGAAATTTAAAAACTTAAACTAAAATAATTAATCAATAAAAAAGTAATTTGAATTCCTTGTGAAAAGCTCTAGAACTTCTCCTTAGGATTTCTTTACGATTAGAGTTGAGGTGCTAAGGGCCTATTTGGTTTACTACAAGTGGGATGAAAAGGTGCAAGTAGAAAGTGGTGATGGAAAAGTGAAAGTGTAAATGGGAAATTAGAATTTGTGCAAGTTTTTTAGTGTTCAGTTTTAATATAAAACTGTAAGTGAAAAAATATATTGTGTTTTTCGGTGATTAGTTAGTATTATGGAAGTGTAAGTGGAAAAATTGACCAAAAAAATTAATTGTTTGGTGATTTTAATAATATTAATATTATTAAAATAAATATGCTATTAGAAATTAAAATGTATAATAAATTTGTCAACCAAATATTAAATAGTAATAAATTTGATATTTTTAATTTTTAAAAATTATATATTTAATATACAAATGAGATTTACATAACCCAAAAATTAACTGTAGCACCTTGCAAGTAGAAAGATGATAGTGTTAACAGGAAAAGGAAAAGTGTAAAAGGGAAAAGTAAAAAGAAAAAGAAAAGGAAAAAAAGGGTTTTTCCATTTTCAATTTTCCACTTCAAAACAAACAAGAGAAATGAAAAAAATGAGTTTTTCCACTTCTCATTTCCGATTATCCTGTTGAATCCAAATACACCCTAAGTTGCTTTCTTGATGTGATATTGTTATGTATCACAAGAAGCAATATTTCACAATCAACAATGTCAATATGATAAACAATAAGAAATAAAAGCTATAACAATAAGCAAACTATCACAAGGGTAATATCAATAATGAGTAAGAGTGAGTAGGAGGAGATAGAGTTGAGAGAAATTTGGCAAAAGCAAATATAATAGATACGTTCTCGATGTTCTATCCCCTTACCCTATGTCCTTGCCTCCACTCTCATGGAGGATCCTAACTTTCACTATATCACTTGAATGAAAACAATCACCGGTTCCCGTAAGACCCTGGAGCCGCAACTCCTCAATCTATCCTCTTTCCCAGAGGATCAACTCAAAGAAACACAAGAAAATGGTGATCTCCCACAAGATCACAAACTCTCAATACACAATACTATAATCTAATTTAGCGAGGAAGCTCAGAGACTATGTGAGTAAACTTCAAGAACGTATAGTGGAAGCATAAAAACTGTTGAAAACTTTTGAAATCTTTTAAACTTTTTGATTTTTTCTTTCAAAACTCTTCCTAATTGAATACTAATGATTGAATGGCAGTCTGCAGTGTTTGTAGTTATAGGGATACTAAAGATAGTTGTCCTATACTTAAAATAAGCGTTTAGAACAGTTTAAACCAAGTTAAATCCACAAAAAAGCTATTAAAGACAATTTGGCACTTTGATGGTTGGCTGGGCAGTCGACCAGCTTAGGCTAGAATTATAGCCATTGTCGTCGGTCGATTGGCGATCGACCGGCTTGAGGTCAGAGTTTTTTTTATCTTTGACTGGAGGTCGAACGTGCGATCAATTGGCCAGAGCCAGAAAACAAAGGTATTGAAGCAGCGGTCAACTGCTTGGTTGACTGCACAGTTGATTGGGCTTAGAATAATACTTTGTGCACACTAGTGCAAACACGATTGACTGGGAGGTTGACCTATAAAGTTATATGCTCTTCTAGCAGTCAACCATACAGTCAACCGGTTTCAGCCCAGAAACATATATTTTAAATGTTTTGAAATTCTTTTCATTTCTTTTGGTAAAATTTTAAAACAATGTGTGTGTGTGTGTGTGTATATATATATATATATATATATATATATATTCACACATATACATATAAAAAACAATTCTTATCTCCTATAAATAAGTTATATAGATGGGTATATTATAGAGAATGTCACACCCCGCTTCCCAAAATACGCTAGAGCAGAGACGTGACACGAGTCGGCGACGCATATACGCAAGGAAAATACCTCACGTATACGCGCTAAACCTTAAGTAACCCGAAACAAGCTATAAATTTATACTATAATGAGTCAAAGACCACTGTAGTAATACATATAAGTATCCACGCATGATATCATATAAATAAAGAACTGGAATAACAAATGAATCTGATATAACAAGAATCAGAAAATAATATGAAGACAAGAAAATAAGAATATCGGAATCGAATAGGGAGAAGCTCCAGCTCTTCACAAAGCGTACCGTCTCCTTGAACACCTGCACAATAGAAACAAAGCGTCCAATATCTGGACATGCAAATCCAGGGTCGTCAGAAAGCGACCTGGTGAGTGTGTGTGTGTGTAAAGGGGAGAGCTCGTGCATATAAACAATGTGCACAGAATAATAACCAGATAAACTACAGATAGAAGATACTAAATAACATGATAAACAGATAACTAAAGGATAACCGCATAACAACATGAATGAAAATAAAAGTCAACTATCACAACTGTAAACAAGCAACTGATATCTGAAGGTATAACCAAGCATAGGTTACTAGTCTGATGTACAATCATATATCTCTCATAGTTTATATATATATATATATACAGTCGAGTGATCACAGTTAGTCACAATACATTAGCAGTTTATTATTATTAATTATGTGAGCGAACACCAATTGTCACATGTAATAGACGCATCCCATACTACGCCTATCACATATGTCAATCAGAGTCCCAAGTTATTGAAATTGATCGGCTGGAGACATTGTCTGTGTTTTAGGTGGGTCCCGTGTATACCTGGGACCACGGCCTAGACTCCTGGCGCTGAACCAGGACCTACCGCAAGGTAGTCAGGAACATGTATAACAGGAACAGGTACATGTATAACATGTATAACAGGAACAGGACGAGGTGCCAGTCACCCATGGGACCCTGCAGTGGAACCCTCTTTCGGCTGCGCAACCTAAATCCTAGGTCCACCCAAAATACAGACGTTGTCTCCTCCATCAATCTCCTGAATCCCAGTGTAAGTTGTTTAATATCATGTTATTAGTTTATCAAGATTACTTAATATGCATGTTACTTGAATCACTGGGATAACTTGGTGGTAGTCACGGTAACAAAATCAACATGTGTAATCAGGATACCGGTATAACATGAATATATAATATCAATGAACAGGATACCGGTATAACAGGAATATGTAACAAGTATAACATGAAGGTGTTGTTACGATGTAACAATATTTTCCTAGCAATTAAGTAACATGGACAATAATATCAGGTAGATATCATTTATAAACAATCAAGTTTCTCATGTAAATCAAGATATTCAGGATGAGTAATGACCTACTATCATGAATAGAATAATCCGGGAAATGTATATAATCAACTCATATCCTCAAAGTCATCGATATATTCATCCTCCAAGTCATTGATATATCTGAACCTCAATAACTGAAATAAATACAAGTTCTGATACATCTAATCAAATCCTCATATTTTAATTTGATCTAGATTATCACACACACTTACTCTATCAAGGTCAATCACAGGATCCCCAAGTCAAGTAACATATCAAGTACACATATTAAAAACCAACCGAGCCAGATCAAGTCAACCCAATCAACGTCTATTCCTCAATCCCTAAGTCAACTCAAATCGATTCGAGTTTACTGACAGGTTTAAGTCCAAAATTTCATTTTATCAATAAAGATTTCCTATGTATTAAATCATCAATATCCCCATCAATCAAAATCATAACTAAGTAGTGTAACGTCCTCGATCAACATAGAGTCTAGATCTCCTCTACATCTAATAGTCAATATCAATAAGATCATCAATATATCAATCAAACTCATCAATGCGATAATCCAAAAATAATAGCTCCTAACAATCCAGAAGTCAGTCTTATCGTATACACTAGAGTCAAGGGTATCATATTCAAACATATCTATGCATCGGTAAAACAGTCTATCAATAAACCAACATCATGTCTAACATGTCCTTAATAGCCAAAGGAGTCTAATCGGAATAGTAACCAAACAATTCGTCTGACAATGCTATACATAAAATATGAGTCTCTAACCTCAATCGCGAACCAATCCTCAAGATCAATATATTTATATTCTAAGATTATCACAACTAGATTAATTACAAGATTAAATCCAATCCACAGTATATCCATACTAGGCCTAAGCCAATAACGGTCATCTACCAACACATGAAATGACGCTGATACAAGCTCCTATCAACTACATAAATAAAGTGAATAATCATGGATGACTCATAAAATAGTACAGGGAATCAAACTGCTAAGACATAAAAGAAAGTCACATGAAATGATAAGTGTAACAGGTAAATGCATACCAACAACGGTAAATAAGCAATTGCACAAGAACGAACACTCACAACAAAATTAAATAAAATTAAATAAAGAAGTGAAACACTCACAACGAAATTAAATAATACTAAAATACTCAATGAGAAAATAAAGAACACTCACGTGAGATCCATCCCAAGTCTAGAGCACTGAAATTCTAGGATCCCGATAAATCTACATAAATTATTTCAATAGGAATTGTTAGATTTTTTTTAAAAGAATATTTTAAGGAGTTTAAATCTTGATTAATTAACTTAAGGTTAGGAGTATGATCCTCTAGGTTAATGAATTTAGTAGGTTTAATTTAAACCAATTTCTAATTTTTTTGTTGGATTTTAAATAGGCTTTAAAATATTAAAATATTTAACTGTTCAAGATTTACCATTAAGGAAAAATGCCTTTAAAGTGGTTGATTTTGATTTAATTTTGTGTTGGTATTTATTTAAAATTTTTATCTTAGAAAGTAGAAGTGTTGTAGAATATTATTTATATTTTTCTCTATTTTTTGACATTTGTAATAATTTATTTCAATATGCCAATTCGTCTCTCTCTTTATCTCTTTCTTTCCTTCTTTCTTTTTCTTTTCTCTCCTTTTTTTTTTATATATCCAAAGGCTAGGCCCAGCCCAGCCTGGACCAGGCCCGGCCCGGTCCAGATTTCCCCCTTTTTTTCTTTTTTTCCTTTTTTATCTATAGCACAGGCCAGGCCTGTGTTTCCGGCCCAGGCCCGGCCAGGGCTGCCCAGGCCAGGCAGCCAGGCCAAGCCTGGTTCGGCTGGCCTGGAAAGGGTTTTTTTTTTTTTGAAAATCTCTTGTTTAAAAATTTTGAAAAATATATAAATTGGAATTATGAGTTGGTATATCTTTACATATATTTTTAGTGGAATTGAGTTTTAATGTATAAAATATTTATGGAGATCAAGGTGCATGCATGATTTTAATAAACTATTTATACCAACTAAAATTTTTAGAAAATAAATTATTGGTATCAAATTAATAATTTATTCTTATGTATCTAATTTAATTTATATATATATAAAGAAAATAACTGAAATTAAATTCACAAGTTGGATCTACTTACATTAGTTGTTCTTCCTTATTTGCTCCTCAATCCTTACCTCGAAACCCCTTTTCGTTCACGATCCCTTGAAGAGGAGAAGGAAGAGATGGAAAAGTGGGGAGATTTTAGATTAGAGTTTTCTCTTGAAGTAGAAGAGAAAGAAAGGTTTGGGTCTTTATATTGGTTATAAGAGATTTTTGAAACCTGAATTCCAATTAGGTTAGATTACTTAATTTAGCAATTTAGAATTCCAATTAGGTTAGATTACTTAATTTAGCAATTTAGATAAGAATGGAAGGTTGCAGAAAAATCTCAAAGAGATTTGGTTTAGATTTGAAATTATAGATTTGAATTAGGATTAAGATTGAGTTTTGGGTTAATGGGTAAGGATCTCAATGGTAATGGGTTATAAATTATATTTGGGCTTTAATTAAAAGAAATAAGTAATATGAATAATAAGAAAAATAGATAGTGGGCTTGTGGGCTTAGTTTTTGGGCTTAAAGAGAAATAGAAAAAGATGAAAATAAGGAAGTGGGCTTGGCTCATGTGGGCTTAGTATAAAAGGGAAAAGAAAACAAAAAGGAAAAGGAGAATGAGCTAAGCTTATTGTGCTTGGATATAAATAATAATATTACTAATAGTGATTAACAATATCATAATAATAATTAACAATAATATTTACAATAATAATAATAGTAATAATAATAAAATTATCAACATTAAAAATCTTATTTAATAATACTTGGTAAAAATACTAACATTTATAATAATGACTAAAACAACACAATATGAACAAGAATAATAACAATATCAATATTAACAATAATAGCAACTACAATAATAATACTAGTAATATAGTAATGGGAAAAATACTAGCTAGTAATTAAAAATGATAATACTTAATAATGCTAAATATAATTATAAGGCCAAAATACTATTTACTATCTTAAAATAATTTGTACTATAACTCAAGCTAATAATTAATAATAATAATATCAGTAAAATAAAATAAATACTTTAGAAAAATAAAAATACAGTACTTTAGATTAGGGATATTACATTCTACCCACCTTATAAAAATTTCGTCCTCGAAATTTTGATAAAGTATGGAATAATAGAAAATTAGAATCAAGGGAGAAAATAAACAAGCTTTCATGTCGCTTCTCACTGCATCAAGACTTCACCACGCTTCCACTGCGCGCTTTGATCTCTGCTACCGGCTTCAACATGGAGCGATCAGACTCAAGAGATAAATCAGGAAATTTGAATCGGGAAGAAGAATAAGAATAAAGATGGAACCAAGATTTCTCTAGAAGAAGAGATGCAATCAGAAAGATTAAAAGATTAAAGAGATGGATTTTTAAAGGGAGGACGGTCAATTTCAAATGGAGTCAATATCATCGTATAGATAGTATATATATACTGCAGTGTAACTATAACTTGTTTCAAGTTACCGGTAAGACCTAGGTTCTCTTTTGATGTCGAACCTGGTTCTGATACCATGAAAACCCTGTCACGCCCTGCTTCCCAAAATACGCTGAAGCGGAGACGCGACACGAGTCGGCGACGCATATACGCAAGGAAAATACCACACGTATAAGCCTTAAGTAACCCGAAACAAGCTATAAATTTATACTATAATGAGTCAAAGACCACTGCAATAATACATATAAGCATCCACGCATGATATCATATGAATAAAGAACTGGAATAACAAATGAATCTGATATAACAAGTATCAGGAAATAATATGAAGATAAGAAAGATAAGAATACCGGAATCAAATAGGGAGAAGCTCCAGCTCTTCACGAAGCGTACCGTCTCCTCGAACACCTGCACAATAGAAACAAAGCGTCCAATATCTGGACGTGCAAATCCAGGGTTGTCAGAAAGCGACCTGATGAGTGTGAGTGTAAAGAGGAGAGCTCGTGCATATAAACAATGTGCACAGAATAATAACCAGATAAACTACAAACAGAAGAAACTAAATAACATGATAAACAGATAACTAAAGGATAACTGCAGAACAATATGAATGGAGATAAAAGTCAACTATCACAACTGTAAACAAGCAACTGATATCTGAAGGTATAACCAATCATAGATTACTAGTCTGGTGTACAATCCTATATCTATCATAGTTTATATATATATATATATATATATATATATATATATATATATATATATATATACACACATATACAGTCGAGTGATCACGGTTAGTCACAATACATTAGCAGTTTATTATTATTAATTATGTCAGCGAACACCAATTGTCACATGTAATAGACGCATCCCATACTACGCCTATTATATATGCAATCAGAGTCCTAAGTTACTGAAACTGATCGGCTGGAGACATTGTCTGTGTTTTAGGTGGGTCCCGTGCATACCTGGGACCACGGCCCAGACTCCTGGCTCTGAACCAGGACCTACCGCAAGGTAGTCAGGAACTTGTATAACAGGAACATGTACATGTATAACAGGAATAGGACAGGGTGCCAGTCACCCATGGGAACCCTGCAGTGGAACCCTCTTTCGGCTGCGCAACCTAAATCCTAGGTCCACCCAAAATACAGACGTTGTCTCCTCCATCAATCTCCCCAATCCCAGTATAAGTTGTTTAATATCATGTTATTAGTTTATCAAGATTACTTAATATGCATGTTACTTGAATCACTGGGATAACTCGGTGGTAGTCACGATAACAATATCAACATGTGGTATCAGGATACCGGTATAATATGAATATATAATATCAATGAACAGGATACCGGTATAACAGGAATATATAACAAGCATAACATGAAGGTGTTGTTACTATGTAACAATATTTTCCCAGAAATTAAGTAACATGGACAATAATATCAGGTAGATATTATGTATAAACAATCAAGTTCCTCATGTAAATCAAGATATTCAGGATGAGTAATGACATACTGTCATGAATAGAATAATCCGGGCAATGTATATAATCAACTCATATCTTCAAAGTCATCGATATATTCATCCTCCAAGTCACTGATATATCTGAACCTCAATAACTGAAATAAATACAAGTTCTGATACATCTAATCAAATCCTCATATTTTAATTTGATCTAGATTATCACACACACTCACTCTATCAAGGTCAATCACAGGATCCCAAAGTCAAGTAACATATAAAATATACATATTTAAAAACCCACCAAGCCAGATCAAGTCAACCCAATCAACGTCTATTCCTCAACCCCCAAGTCAACTCAAATCCATTCGAGTTTACTGACAGGTTCAAGTCCAAAATTTCATTTTATCAATAAAGATTTCCTATGTATTAAATCATCAATATCCCCATCAATCAAAATCATAACTATTTAGTGTAACGTCCTCGATCAACATAGAGTCTAGATCTCCTCTACATCTAATAGTCAATATCAATAAGATCATCAATATATCAATCAAACTCATCAATGCGATAATCCAAAAATAATAGCTCCTAACAATCCAGAAGTCAGTCTTATCGTATACACTAGAGTCAAGGGTATCATATTCACACATATCTACGCATCGGTAAAATAGTCTATCAATACACCAACATCATGTCTAACATGTCCTTAATAGCCAAATGAGTTCTAATCGGAATAGTCACCAAACAATTCGTCTGACAATGCTATACATAAAATATGAGTCTCTAACCTCAATCACAAACCAATCCTCAAGATCAATATATTTATATTCTAAGATTATCACAACTAGATTAGTTACAAGATTAAATCCAGTCCACAGTATATCCATACTAGGCCTAAGCCAATAACGGTCATCTACCAACACATGAAATGACGCTGATACATGCTCCTATCAACTACGTAATAAAGTGAATAATCATTGATGACTCATGAAGTAGTACAGGGAATCAAACTGCTAAGACATAAAAGAAAGTCACATAAAATGATAAGTGTAACAGGTAAATGTATACCGACAACGGTAAATAAGCAATTGCACAAGAACGAACACTCACAACAAAATTAAATAAAATTAAATAAAGAAGTGAAAGACTCACAATAAAATTAAATAATACTAAAATACTCAATGAGAAAATAAAGAACACTCACCTGAGATCCATCCCAAGTCTAGAGCACTGAAATTCTAGGATCCCGATAAATCTACATAAATTATTTCAATAGGAATTATCACATTTTTTTAAAAGAATATTTTAAGGAGTTTAAATCTTGATTAATTAACTTAAGGTTGGGAGTATGATCCTCTAGGTTAATGAATTTAGTAGGTTTAATTTAAACCAATTTCTAATTTTTTGTTGGATTTTAAATAGGCTTTAAACTATTAAATATTTAACTGCTCTAGATTTACCATTAAGAAAAAATGCCTTTAAAGTGGTTGATTTTGATTTAATTTCGTGTTGGTATTTATCTAAAATTTTTATCTTAGAAAGTTGAAGTGTTGTAGAAAATTATTTATATTTTTCTCTATTTTTTTGACATTTGTAATAATTTATTTTAATATGCCAATTCATCTCTCTCTTTATCTCTTTCTTTCCTTCTTTCTTTTTCTTTTCTCTCCTTTTTTTTTATATATATCCAATGGCTAGGCCCAGCCCAGCCTGGACCAGGCCAGGCCCAGCCTGGTCCAGATTTCCCCCTTTTTTCTTTTTTTCCTTTTTTATTTATAGCACAGGCCAGGCTTGTGTTTCCGGCCCAGACCCGGCCAGGGCTGCCCAGGCCAGGCAGCCAGGCCAAGCCTGGTTCGGCTGGCCTGGAAAGGGTTTTTTTTTTTTTTTTTGAAAATCTCTTGTTTACAAATTCTGAAAAATATATAAATTGGAATTATGAGTTGGTATATCTTTACATATATTTTTAGTGGAATTGAGTTTTAATGTATAAAATATTTATGGAGATCAAGGTGTATGTCTGATTTTAATAAACTTTTTATACCAACTAAACTTTTGAGAAAATAAATTATTTGTATCATATTAATAATTTATTCTTATGTATCTAATTAAATATATATATATATAAAGAAAACAACTGAAATTAAATTCACAAGTTGGATCTACTTACATTTGTTGTTCTTCCTTGTTTGCTCCTCAATCCTTGCCTCGAAACCCCTTTTCGTTCAGGATCCCTTGAGGAGGAGAAGGAAGAGATGGAAAAGTGGTGAGATTTTAGATTAGAGTTTTCTCTTGAAGTAGAAGAGAAAGAAAGGCTTAGGTCTTTATATTGGTTATAAGAGATTTTTGAAACCTGAATTCCAATTAGGTTAGACTACTTAATTTAACAATTTAGAATTCCAATTAGGTTAGATTACTTAATTTAGCAATTTAGATAAGAATGGAAGGTTGTAGAAAAATCTCAAAGAGATTTGGTTTAGATTTGAAATTATAGATTTGAATTAGGATTAAGATTGAGTTTTGGGTTAATGGGTAAGGATCTCAATGGTAATGGGTTATAAATTATATTTGGATTTTAGTTAAAAGAAATAAGTAATATGAATAATAAGAAAAATAGATAGTGGGCTTGTGGGCTTAGTTTTTGGGCTTAAAGAGAAATAGAAAAAGATGAAAATAAGGAAGTGGGCTTGGCTCATGTGGGCTTAGAATAAAAGGGAAAAGAAAACAAAAAGGAAAAAGAGAATGGGCTAAGCTTATTGGGCTTGGATATAAATAATAATATTACTAATAGTGATTAACAATATCATAATGATAATTAACAATAATATTTACAATAATAATAATAATAGTAATAATAATAAAATTATCAACATTAAAAATCTTATCTAATAATACTTGGTAAAAATACTAACATTAATAATAATGACTAAAACAATACAATATGAACAAGAATAATAACAATATCAATATTAACTATAATAGCAACTACAATAATAATACTAGTAACATAGTAATGAAAAAAATACTAGCTAGTAATTAAAAATGATAATACTTAATAATGCTAAATATAATTATAAGGCCAAAATACTATTTACTATCTTAAAATAATTTGTACGTAACTCAAGCTAATAATTAATAATAATATTACCAGTAAAATAAAATAAATACTTTAAAAAAATAAAAATGCAGTACTTTAGATTAGGGATATTGCAGAGAAAATTCTTGTATATAAAATCAACACTTATATACTAATTTTAAAAAACATTTAAAGATACAAACTTTATTTTGAGAAAACTTATATTGGAAATTTTTTTTTTTGTGTGTATATCTCTGAGCATTCCAACATCGAAAATAGATTTTGACAAGCTAAGATCTTACGTTCATCAAGTATAAGCCAAGAGTAAAAGTTTTTTTTCTTTGTGGTGCTTCTTCGCATCTAGAAGCAATTCTTTGCTTGACTTCTCTACTTTAATCATCCTTAGAATTTTTGGTCTTTCTTGATTTGCTTCAATTTACTTCATGTGTCGTTGAAGCTAAACTTAGATTCTTGAGAACTTGTAGTATTCAAAAACACTTAAACAAAACTGTTAGCACTAACTACATAAATTTTGAAATCATCAAAACAAATAGTGTGATTAAACTATTGGGTCAACAATCTCCCCCTTTTTGATGATGACAAAACTCATACACTGATTTTTAATAAAATATGAAAAAGCTTTTTGCGAAGCTTCCCTGAAATCATGCATATATATAAAACAAACTAAGTGACACAAAGATTAATCAACAAGAACAATATCACTGCAAATACATGTGAACAATATTTCAGAAGGAACAATATGCATTTAAACGGCCTCCATCCATCCAATCCGCCAACCTCTAATAAAAGAAACATATGTGCTATAATAATCATATATCAAACCACATAAAACATCCATTCCATGCCAAAACATCTAAAACAACCATAATGTCATAAAAGCCATAATATCATATATCCAAACTGAAATACAACCATAACAAACTAAAAAGTTATAAAGTTATTACATGCTATAATGTTTTCAAAAACATAAAATAACTCATAATCCCAACTTTTCATTCTTCTCCCTCTTTTTGTCAACACTAAAAAGAAGGGGGGTAAAGAGATCACTCCAGAGGTGGATCAGTTGAAGCGCCAAAAATCTTCTCATCAGTGTAGTGCCGATCATCCAGTGGATCAGAAGGCTGCTGATATGCGCCTAAAATTGCAGTCAACGAAATCATGAATCAAATAGAGGACCTGTAGGAGGCAAGGGGCAAGGAAGGATATGGTAAGTGGTCGTCCATACTGAATGAGCAATGTGATATCCCCTATTTAATAATTCCATAATATTATTTTTAAAAATTTACTTAATTCTATCTATTATCTTATTATTATTAATTAACTTGATTGTGTATCATTATTAGTATTATTATTATTATGACTTGTAGACTCTTATTGCTTATTTTTAGTTATTTTAAATTATTATTAATGGGTAGTATTATTATTTTCATCCAAGCCCAATATGCTCAGCCCATTCTCCTTTTTCTTTTGCTTTCCACTCCTTTTTATGCTAAGCCCACATGAACCAAACCTACTTCTTTATTTTCATGTTTTTCTATTTTTTTTTAAGCCCAAAAACTAAGCCCACAAGCCCACTATCTATTTTTCTTATTCTTCATATTATTTATTTCTTTTAATTAAAGCCCAATAATAATTATAACCCATTACCATTAAGATTCTTACCCATTAACCCAAAACCCAATTCTAATCCCAATCCTAATCCAAATCTTATTTTCAAAATCATGATCTTAATAAATCCTAATCCTAACCCAAATCTATAATCTAATATAAATATATAGTCATAATTTAAATTCAAATCCAACTTACATCCTAATCCTAATTACTAAATTAAGCAATCTAAACCTAACTGAAATTCATGTTTCTAAATTATCTAATAACTTATATAAAGAGCCAAACTCTTTCTTTCTCTTCTTCTCAAGAGAAAACCCTAATCTAAAATCTCCCCACTTTCATCTTTCCCTTTTCCTTCTCCTCAAACGGGACCGTGAACGAAAAGGGCTTCGAGGCACAGGGATTGAGGAGCGAGAAGCAAATAATGAGTAACAAGTAAGTAAATCTAGATTGTGAATTTAATTTCAGTTTTTTAAGGCAAAAATAATAAATTAAATTAAGAACCACAAGAATAAATTATTAATTTCAGTAATCTGCTAAAACTCACCGCAAAACAATTATTGGTTCCAAGAAATTTACCTAAAATAATTTTTTTGTAATCATAATTTTAATACCCTACAAAGCCATGATTTGAACAAATCAAATCTAAGTAAGTAATTTATTTTCTAAAATTTTATTGATATAAATTGTTTATTAATAATCATGTTTATGCTATGATCTCTATGAATAATTTTATGCATCAAAAATCCAATCTAAAAATCTAATTAATAAAAAAAAAACATGTGTAGATCTACCAATTTATAGTTACATATTTTTTTTATTTTTTTGAAAATCCTTTATAAAAACTTTGAAAAAAAATATGTAACTATAAATTGGTAGATCTACACATGTTTTTTTATTAATTAGATTTTTAGATCGGATTTTTGATGTATAAAATTATTCATAGAGATCATGGTATAACCATGATTATTAATAAACAATTTATACTAATAAATTTTTAGAAAATAAATTACTTTCTTAGATTTGATTTGTTCAAATCAAGGCTTTGTAGGGTATTAAAATTATGATTATATAAAAATTATTTTAGGTAAATTTCTTGGAACCAACAATTGTTTTGCGGTGAGTTTTAGCAGATTGCTGAAATTAATAATTTATTCTTGTGGTTCTAATTTAATTTATTATTTTTTCCTAAAAAACTGAAATTAAATTCACAATCTAGATTTACTTACTTGTTCCTCCTTATTTGCTACTCGCTCCTCAATTCCTATGCCTCGAAGCCCTGTGCCTCGAAGACCTTATTATTTGCTACTCGCTCCTCAATCCCAATGCCTCGAAGCCCTGTGCCTCGAATGTGTATATGTATGAAATAAATGGAGAGGAAAGAAAAATTACCGTATGGTGTTGGTTCCACTGGTGGTCTTATTGGGTCAAGCGTTGCTACCCAATCAAGATAATGTGGTGGTTCACGAGCCCACCTTTATTGACTTCTTTTCTATTTACATATTTACAATCCCCAATATGAATAGGATCATGCAAGATCCTATCATGAAAATTATTACCTTTACATGACCAATCTTGAAAGATCATTACTGAGTCATTCTGATCAATACCTTGGTCCAACAATAGAATGTGATTTTGTGGAATGGATGATTTGGGCTTTGAAATGAAAAGTTTGGGAACCAATACTAACTCGGGAAAATCAAATTTGAGTTCGAGAGTCAGTTTAGGTTCAAGAGTTGAGTCTAAATCAAAGAATTTAATTTCACATTCTATTCCCATCAATGAAATGTGATTAAACAAAAGAAGTAATTCAATTTTGAAATCCATGGATACATGAATCAATGTTGGCTCGAGAAATGGGTCCAACTTGGTTAAGAATGTCGGAGTCAACATAGATTCAAAGATTGGAATTGAATAACAAAGTTGTGGGTTGGGTTCACATTTATATTCAAGTTCAATTTCATTAAAATAAAAACTTGCCAATTTGTCAACGGGTTGATATTGGTCAAGTTCAAGGTTTTGTGGTGAAATTGAATCTTGATCAAAATCTTCAAGATTCCATGATTCTTGATTTTCATCAATATGATTAGAAGTGTTAAGAATAGTCAAAGATTGGGCAGAAGAGTTTCTTTATTCCTACACATATTTTCCAATCGACTAAGCCTAGCTTCTATCATATTGAAAAGATCGCTTTGGAATTTAATCATAGATTCCATACTCTTTTCTAAGTCGGTAGGTTCTTACTGTGGGACTTGAAAAATGGAGTAAGGATCTTGGATTTGAAAACTTTGATAGGATTTTGAGTCTTCTAGATTTTGAATTCATCGCTCAAGTTTCTCTAAGGCTTCCGTCCTCTTTTCCCAATCAATTGATTCTTCTAATGGTTGTTCGGGAGAAGGAGTATATGAAGCTGAATGTTGGTAAGGTGGTTGACCATATGACTCGGGAGAGTTGTATCTCCACTGATTCTGTGAAGAGTGATGATAATTATTCCAGTCTTGTTCATAGTATTGGGACTAGGGCATATATTGATTCAGATAAGACCAATCTACATACTTAGTTGGTTAGAGTTATGAAATATCGGGTTGGTAATATCCGAATCAAAAGAGGTCGGAGTGAAGTATGGACCACTATATGCATTATAATTGTAATTCATAATGTAAAGATGTCAAAGAAACAAAAATAAATAAAAATAAGCAAACAAATAATCAAACAAAGAAAAAAAATTCAAAAACAAGTCTATACAACGTTGACCTAGACCTGGACAACTCCTAACTAGTTAGACTGTCCACCGGGGATACATTATAGAAATCTGATCACAAGTTAATCGACCAGGTAGGGGCAAGATCAGTGGGAGGTATCCGTGCCAGAGCAACGGGCGTAATTATACCAAACCACTGTTCTTCGAGGTTTCGCCTCTCAATCCCCAACCTTTAAGACCGATTTGACAAGAGTCAAATTCTAAGAACTTTCCTTGTAGGTCAATCTCTTAAATAAGTCTGAGATGTCCCTAGGGGCCAACGCCTAGCAAGTTTTATTTAGGCTTGGGTTGTGTGAGTAGGGAGGTGATTTTTGGGCTAAGGGAGGGTAATGACTTCCCCACCTTATGTTTTATTAGGATATGCCCTTAAGTTCAATTAGTGCAAGTGTTCAATATAGATAAGAATGAACACACAAAGCAAGTAAATCACTCACGTGTTTGTCCTAAGTTATATGCAATGCAATATGTACACCTCCGTCAAAATCACAACAATAAAAGAACAAAATACAGTATACTAGAATTGAAATAGAAACGTGCCTAGATGCAAATGTCTATACCGATTTAAAGTATCCAACTTCCATATTTTTGTTCTTAATTATTACAGTGCATAGGTAATCTAAACAAAGACTAGCAGCAAAAGATAGCAATATACAAAAATTTACCCAATCATACAAAAGCAAGTGTGGATTTCTGCAATGCTAAAAATTTGACCTGCATACCAAAAACACAGAAGAAAAGTTAACAAAAATGTGAGATCAAACCGTTCCCATCCCCGGCAACGGCACCAAAATTTGATAAGGGAAAACTGCGCACAAAAAGTGTTGTTTTGAAATAAGAAATTGAAGTGTATGTGCTTTGACTTCCTCGATACCTCCGTTATAGCATAGAAGCTAAACGGGTCGAATCCACAGGAACGGAAAGCGATAGAGCTTTTACGGTATGTTCACATGTGTTGATTGGTCATGTATATTGCATATATAAGTCACATTCCCATAATTATTGTCTAATAAATCATTTATTTAGTCTTATATTCTTCTTTATTAAATGCAGGCCCATTACTAAAGGAGAGGGAAGAAAAACGAGCCCAAAAGCCCAACAAAATTCTGATTTAATTCAGAATTAATTTGAATCAAAGACCAGGGCAGATCAGAGCAAATCAGTGGAAATAAAACTAGTTGAACAAGCAGTTAAAATAAGATCTTCACAAATCAATTGGTTAAAACCAAAGATCAAAGGAGGTTTCATCAAATCCAAGAGCTAAAATGGAAAATCCAGCAAGAGATAAAAGTGTATCGCTAAACCAGGGAGCAACACCCCCGGGTGTGGCCACCTGACCATACCCAGACCATGAAAACAGGGCCAAAGCCACATTTTGCTACTTTATTAGGGTTGTTGGGGGAGAGTTTGCTCCCCCTATCTTCGTATGCTCTTCCCCATTTGATTTTTCCCTATAAATACTGCATTTGACAGAGAAGGATGGACCAAAAACTAGTTTAAGGTTTTCTCTTTATTTTTAGGGTTTAGGTTCTTTGTTAGATAATTTATAAGAAGTTGTATCTCTATTTTTAATTTGTCGTTCAGTCCAGATACAAGTGAGAGAGAGGAAAAGAGTGATTGTAATCTGAAATTGAAGTAACACAAATAAAGAATCAAGACATCTCTTCTTCTCTAATTCACGGGTATGTTTCATTTCATTTACATGTTGTGTTTTACCTTAATTATGAGTAGGTAAATTTGTTTTTTTGGGCTCACTATCATCTCTCTTCGATCCCTCTCTTGTTTTGAATGATTTGATGTAAAGAACCCAATAGAATCATATGAACGCTTTAAACTAATCCTTGCTTCTTTGGTAGTGTTCTTGAAGGCACATGAGGATGGGTTTGAATTTCTAAAACTTCTATTTTTAAAAACATCACTTGAACATATTTTTATTTCATACTTGAAAGAAGATTTGATGATTTAACATTCAGTTCAAGATGAATTCTTAAGAAAAAGAATTAACTTTTCCAAACAATCTTATTTGCTTTACTTAAGACTTTCGAAACTCAAGCTTAAGTTTTTACCTATGATCAAATTGAGGTAGTGAGAATTTCAAGAGAGGAATATATCGTTGAGTAGTAAGATAGTGAGAACAGATCTTTTTCATATATTAAAACAAACAACCAACTACTCTTCAAGCCTTTCGAAAGATCATCTTTTCCAAAGCCTTTTTTAAGTTTACAATTTTTCTTTAAATCACTTCCTTACTCTCCATTCTCTTTTCAACATAAAAAAACACCGACACTATTCTTTGCTTTTTAAACAATACATCAAAAAGCTTTCATCGCATTCCTCCTGTGCACACGACTCGTTAGCCCAAAGTTAGACGGTAATTCTCACTGCATTTACTTGCAGTCAATTTTTGGCGCCGTTGTCGGGGAGGGAATGGTGTAATTATTTTCTAACAAGTTTGGTGTCTTATTTCAGGGTCATCAAGAAATCAGATTTAGCACCCAAGCATTGTAGGAGACTTGCAATTTTGTGCCCCTACTTTAGAAAGTAGGAAACAGAATTTCAAGAAATCGTAGCGCAAAAGCTTGAAAATTTTTTGAACTACTAAAAACTCATTTTTACATGACATATTGCTTTGCAAAGTAATAATTTTTGTGTGTTATTTCTGCTATATCTAAGATTCACATACCATGTTTTTAATCAAACAGTAATCTGATTGATTGCTAATATTTAAAACGGTTAGGCATGCATTCTAGGCATTTGTCTAATTACGCTTCTTTTACAATTATTGTTGAAGAAAGCAAGAGACAAGGTGAAATCACCTAGAGGGGTGAATAGGTGACTAGCTAATCTAATGGTCAATTAATGTGGAATTAAAACTATTTATGCAAACTAAAAATTTTTAAACACAACACACCAAGTATAACCTAAGAGTGTAGCCAAATTCCCCGTGAAGGGCTCTGAACTATCTCCTCAAGATTCCTCTAGATAAGAGTTGAGGTGCCGCTTTGGCTCTCTTAGTTGAATACAAGTGTGAGCAAACAATCCCCAAGCATATATCAATCATATAAAGATCAAGGCAATATGAGCATGCAAGATATAAAGACAAGTGAGAGATAGAGAGAGAGCAATCGCAAACACAGGAGAATTATTTCGAGGTTCGAGTACACTTGCTCTACGTCCCCACCTTCAAGACTATGAAGGATTTTCACTAAAAACCGATCCCACCAGATCACTCGGTGCCACAACACCTACAAGTGAGTTCACACTAGAACTCCTTTAGACTCTCTAGTCCCTCTCTTGTTCCCGCAAGAACAACACACCGCAAGCACGCAAGCTTGCCGAGGTCGCACCTCAACAAAGAGTTCTCACTAGAACTCGAAACACCGCGAACCCGCAAGTCCGCCTCCTTAAAGTACAAAGATGAAAACTTTGGTGATCACAACACTTTGATTATCTAAAATCCTCTCACAACAAAGATCCCTATAGGATAGGTGTCGCAATGGATAGCTCAAGTGTTTGTGAGAAAAACAAGGATGGAAGTGATGGTGAAAAACTCAAGAAACTCTTTTACAAAACACTCTTGAAAATCTCTCCTTTTAATATTGCAATTTTGGCTCTCAAACAAGTGGAGATAAACACTTAATAAAGTAGGAAAAACTATCTCAAAAACCCGCTTAAAATCTTGTATAAAACATTCCATGGGAGCCCCCTTTTATAGGCTAAGAAAAAACTAACCGTTGGGGTCCAATCAGCAGTCCAGACTGCTGTCGGTCGATCGCCCGGTCGACCGGCTAACGGTCAAATTTCTGACCGTGGAGCCCGCGGTCGACCGTGGCCTGGATACAGAGAGCAGAGCTCTCTGCCGGTCGATCACCCGGTCGACCGGGGCCATTTCCAGAGAGCAGCACTCTCTGGCGGTCGACCAGGTCGGTCGACCGGCCTTCCAGCCAAACAAGGCATGCACGTTTGTGCACGTCGATCGACCGACTTGGTCGACCGGCTCCTGGCACGGTCGACCGTGCGGTCGACCGGCAGAAGCCAAAAACTGTATATTTTAGGGATTAAAAACTTGGTATTTTTTCAATAAAATCCCATAAAATATTAAAAATCTACAAAAATAAGTTCAGTATAATACTTTGATAAACAAACATGTTTGAGTAAAAATCAAAACATGTTACAAATATTTTGAACTATTTTTGTAACTTAGAAATTTTGGCTTAAAACAAAATCTGTATTTTTCCAAATTGATTTTTCCAAAACTTCTTCAAATACAAAAACAAGATATTCTAAACACTTTTAAAGCTTAGTGTGTATGGATATGATCCACTACACATATATGATGAAATATCTATGTTTTTGACACTAAGCACTAAAGCGGTTTTGGTTAAAACATGTATACTTAAAAGTCCAAAAATCAAACCGGTATTTTTCCAAAATGAAAACTCTTTAGTATTTTTTCAAAATGAAAATTCTTTTACAAAAACTCATCTAAATCTTATGTGTGAGTGTATATGATACTTGAGCAATCCACCAACTATTCTATCCTTTACATTTTATCTTAAAACAAAATCTTAACAAACCTAGACACAAGTCTTCTTCTTGAAATCTTTTTCTTCTTCTTCTTCTTGACTTGGTCCAAACATGACCCAATGCGCTAGACTCCTCTTGAGTACTTGATGTGGTCTTGATGCACAAGCTCTTGAATCAACACGTGCTAGCTCCAAAACTTGACTTTAAATCCTTTGTTGAAGCTAAACACCTACTAAGATCTTGATCACAAATCTGACACTAATTAAACACAAGATCATTAGTACTATAACTACATGAGTTAATCATCATCAAACTAGAGTGATGGGCCTTTGGGCTAATACAAGGTACGTATGTATAACATATAGTTTAGGAAACATTCTTGAGTGATTATATGCTTGTTGAATGTTTCTTTTCTATATCCTGCACACTTTGCACAATCAATCTTAAGGACAAAACCTAAAACAAGATAAGGTGGGAAAGTCATTTTCTTTTCTTAGTTCACAAATCATCTCCAAGTACACACAGCCTAAGCCTGACTTAAAATCTAATAGACGTTGGCCTTAGGAACATCTCGAACTCATTATGAGATTATCCTAAGGGGAAGGTGTTAGAATTTGACTCCTGCCAAATCAATGTCTAAGGACAGGGATTGAGGGGCGAAACCCCGAAGGCTAGTGGTTCGGCTTAATTAGACCCGTCGCTTTTGCGCGGATACCTCCCACCAATCTTGCCCTAACCTGACTGATTAGCTTGTGGTCAAAGTCTGCATTATACCTCTTGTGGACAATCAACCAGTTAGGAGTTGTCTAGGTCAAGGTTACCTTAGACTAGGCTTGGTTGTTTTTTCTTGTTGACTATTTGTAAGATCCCTAGCTAGTAATACTGTATTTTCATTTTTCTAAAGTATTTATTTTTATTTACTGATTAAATTTTATTTAATCAACTCGATTTATTATTTTCTTTCTTGAGATTATTTCTATTATTAAATATGGGAATTTATTTTGAGATAGTGAATGGTAATTTGATTGTATGTTTACCATTATTTATCATTGACATTTCTCTTACTAATTATTATTATTTTATTTCTATTAGTTGTTAATATTATTAGTGGTTAATTCCATTATTATTATTATTCTTTTATTACAATTATTATTTATTTATTTTTCTATTGCTATTATTGATAGATATTATTGGTAGCGGATATTTCTATTATCATTTCGTTGTTAATTATTTTTATTATTATTATTGTGTTATTATTATTAATAACATTATTGTTATTATTATGATGTATCAGTATATCGTTTGTTAACTATTAATATTAGTATATGGTTATGAGCATTTTAATTATTATTAGTATTTATTACTATGGTTATTACTAATTAATTATGATTATCTAGTTTATTAATTGTTATTGTTTATATGTTATAAACATTTATTTTTCTTTTAGCCCAAGGGACCTTAGCCCACATCAATTGTATTTATCTCTTGTGCTAATTTGAGCCCATTTCCTTATAGCCCATAGACCCAATACCCAAATCCATATTATATTTCCTAATCTAAACCAAAAACCTAGTTAATAATCCCTAATCTAATCTCCTTCAGCAACCGCCGCCTCCCCTTGCGCCATCACCAAGATCCCCGGCCATGGAGACATCATCTCCACCATGGAAGCCCGAGCAACCCCCTTTCCAGGTTGCGTAGCCCCTGCGCGCGCCCTCCAGCGCCCCCTGTTGGCAGGCCGAGCACCACATCCAGCAGACCAGGCCGGCCATCATCTCCCCTGGCCGGATCCCCTCCACGGCAACAGCCCACGGCCACCGCCACTAGTCTAGCCGGCCACACCTCCCCCTTCATGGCCGACAACACCAGCAGGCCCCCTCTCCAAGCCGCAGCACCATGGCGCCCCCTTTCCCTGGCTCCCACAACCAGCGCCCAGCCGCCATGGCTGCTCTGCAAATCAAGCCGGATCTCCCCAGCGTCCAGGCCGCCCCTCCTTGCAGATCAGCACCTCGACGAGCCCCGGATCCCCACCACGGCGACTCGGCAATACCGCCAACAGGCCAGCCAAGTTCCCCAGCAGACCCGGACAACAACCAACAGCCCGTGGCATCCTCCAACAGCAGCGGACAGCCGAATCCAGATCTGGACAGCAGCAGATTCATGTCCGCGCAAGTTCAGGCGAGCAGCCCGTTCTCCTGATCCACGCCAGCCCGTCATCGGAGACTGACACGGTGATTTTTCCCAGTGCCTTGGCCACCCTCCCGTGCAGTCCGATGGCGAGGAACGACAACACAGCAACCGCGGCAGCGACTCGCCTGGCGACGCGCACAGCAGCAACCACCCAGACCAGCAGCACAGGCAGCGAGCGAGCGGCGATTACAGGCCCTTCCGGCGAGCGCGAGATCCCCAGCTTGCAGCCAGGTCTTCCCCAGCACCCTGGCTACTGTCCTATGCAGTCCGACAGCGAAGAGCGGCGCCACAGCGACCGTAACGGCGACTCGCCCGGTAACGAGCAGATTCCCCAATGTGAGTGTCTCTTCCTCCTCTCTTTTATTAAGTGGTTGCAGCTATTATTGTATATGTTATGTAATTGTTGAGTAGAATACTTAGATTACATGTTTATGTATGGGGATCTTTAAGAATGGTAGTGGATTATCTTTGCCCTTTATGTTACATGATGAATGCATAGAAACAGGAGATGCATATCTATGATGTTGGAATCCTTTAATTACCATATGAATGCTTAGATTTCTAGTGTAGTCATGTGTGTTGAAGAGTATGTAAGTACTGGAGAGAGTATGAGAAGGAATAAGTGATGGTGTATCTCTGATTTCTATTCTGGAAGGGGAGTTAGTCGACTTGGCCCACTTGATTAGTCGACTATACTTTCCCCCAGTCGACTTGTATATAGCCTTAGTCGACTAATATGAGTCTGACTGCTGTATATGGTTACTTGATGGATTGTGGACTTCACCCATGGATTATGTATTGGTTATTGATAGATGTATATGATATCGAGAGATGGATATTGGGATATCATGACTGATCTTAATAGAAGAGGGAATCTGTGAAGACTTATGGTTCAGCGTGACTTGATCTAATAGAACTTAGATACATGTACATGTTATGGTACCTAGTATCGAGATATAATGATAGAACTTATATGCATGAATATGTTGTGATACCGAGTAGGGGTGAGCATCGGTCGGTTCGGTTCGGTTTTTGCTAATTTTTACAAAACCGAATCGAACCGATTAGACTTAGTAACCGAACCGAACCGAATCAACTCAGTTCGGTTCGGTTTTTCGGTTTTTTCGGTTAGGTCAATATATTGCCATCATTTCTTACATTTTTTAATTACCATTATATTATCATCCTTTAATATTATGATCTCAAATATCCATTACCTAAATTAGAAATAAGAAAAAGATTCTAAGCTTAATGTGAATTGAAAATTTCATATTCTAAAACTTTTACACCGTATTTGAGCTCTTATATCAAAACTCATATAATTATTACTAACTTTTAATGATAAGAATGAAAAAAAGAACTATATTAATATAAATATTATTCTCAATTGTGATGGTGTACTTAATATTGCTTTCACATATTCAACATAAAAAAGATGGTATTACTAAAACTAATGAGATAAACTTCCACCAGTTTTTATTATGAACTATATGATTCACTAAATTGAATTTGAGTAGGTTAATATATAGAGTGAGAAATTCGGTTCGGTTCGGTCTATTCGGGTTTTGGAACACAAAACCGAAACCCGACCGAATTAGAGCGGTTCGGTTCGGTTCGGGTTTGGGTTTCGGTTTTGGTCGGTTATTTCGGTTATAACCGAACTCTGCTCACCCCTAATACCGAGTATTGGCAACTGATGATTGATCTTAATAGAAATGTGAACTCTTGAGGAATTGTGAATACTTATGAATCAGAGTTGTATGTTTGAGTGAGAGGATTAGCACTGGACATTGTTATATGTTGGAACAACAATTATTGTATCAGATTATTAGATGTGTATGAAACTAGATGAATATGGAACTATCAGCAGTTATTGGAGATATTGGTTACTACTACATATTAAATAACTCATTGATTGCTTATTAATAAAAGATACCATAACCCGGGGAAACAGGGGTAATTGCCTGATGATGTATGTCGTGTATTTTGGAAGGATTCTTATGCTACCGAGTTGTGGGTTCCAACCATGGGGAACCAGGGTAATACTGGCTACCCATTCAGTTGTCAGTTGTCAGGGCTATGCCCGGATTACGGCGCCACACTAGTTGTCTTTTCGTGTGGGACTGTGGTCTTCAGTTGTCAGAGCCTTGCGGCTTGTCCTGATTCAGTGCCAGGGGTGTTAGACCGTGGTACCGGGCATGCACGGTACTCTTCCAAAACACATGCACTACATTGGCAGGCAGTTACAACAACGATAACTTTGTTTGATATGTGGGAACACGGCTGTGGTATGGGACACAGCTAAGTACTACATTAGTTAGGTTAATAATAACCAATCAGACTAGTGACATATAGGTTACAAATCTTGACATCAGCTATTAGTCTACATTTGTGATAGTTGACTTTGATATCAGATGTTAGTTTACGGATGTGATAGTTGTCTTATATCCTTGTTCATGCTGTTATTAGTTATACTTCAGTTCAGTTACTTTATCATGTTATTCAGTTGTCTTATATTTGCAGTTTATCTTATTGCCTTATGCACATGTTTCTATGCACGAGCTTTCCCTTTACACACACACTCACCATGGTCGCTTTCTGACGACCCTGGATTTGCACGTCCAGATATTGGACGGTTTGTTCCTATTGTGCAGGTGTACGATGAGACTGTACGCTTCGCGAATAGCTGGAGCTTCTCCCTATTCTATTCTGGTACTTTTATCTTTCTAGCCTTCGTATCATTTCCTGTTTCTTGTTATATTAGTTCAGTTGTTATTCCAGTCTTGATTCATATGATATCATGCGAGGTTGCTTATATGCGATATTGTAGTATTCAGTATTCATTACAGTTTAGATTTACAGCTTGTTTCGGGTTACTTAAGGCTTAGCGCGTATACGTGAGGGATTTTCCTTGCGTATATGCGTCGCCGACTCATGTCGCATCTCCGGTCCAACGTATTTTGGGAAGCGGGGCGTGACAGGGTTTTCTTGGTATCAGAGCCTAGGTTTTCGACTTGTGATGTGAAATTTTGACTTTTGTTTCGCAAGAGAGACCTAGTTCTTACCGGTAACTTAAAAACAAGCTATAGATATACTGTAATATACATATACTATCCATTATGATATTGACTCCATTTGGAATTGACCGTCCTTCTTTTGGAAATTCTCATCTTTGAATCTTCTGATATCCTTAATCTCTTCTCATCTTTTGAGTTATCTGTATTTTCATCTTGCTTCTTGCCATCCTTCTCGATTCTATTCCTTAACTTTGTCTCTTGAGATTGGTTATTTTGTGTTGAAGCCAGTAGCAGAATCAAAGTAGCGCAGCGGAAGCGTGGTGGATTTGTAATGTGCCGAGAAGTGACGTGAAGTTTATTTGTCTTCTCCTTTGATTTTGAGATTCTTTTACCATTCCCTACTTTATTTGAATTTCGGGGACGAAATTTTAATAAGGTGGGTAGAGTGTAAGATCCCTAGCTAGTAATACTGTATTTTCATTTTTCTAAAGTATTTATTTTTATTTACTGATTAAATTTTATTTAATCAACTCGATTTATTATTTTCTTTCTTGAGATTATTTCTATTATTAAATATGGGAATTTATTTTGAGATAGTGAATGGTAATTTGATTGTATGTTTACCATTATTTATCATTGACATTTCTCTTACTAATTATTATTATTTTATTTCTATTAGTTGTTATATTATTAGTGGTTAATTCCATTATTATTATTATTCTTTTATTACAATTATTATTTATTTATTTTTCTATTGCTATTATTGATAGATATTATTGGTAGTGGATATTTCTATTATCATTTCGTTGTTAATTATTTTTATTATTATTATTGTGTTATTATTATTAATAACATTATTGTTATTATTATGATGTATCAGTATATCGTTTGTTAACTATTAATATTAGTATATGGTTATGAGCATTTTAATTATTATTAGTATTTATTACTATGGTTATTACTAATTAATTATGATTATCTAGTTTATTAATTGTTATTGTTTTTATGTTATAAACATTTATTTTTCTTTTAGCCCAAGGGACCTTAGCCCACATCAATTGTATTTATCTCTTGTGCTAATTTGAGCCCATTTCCTTATAGCCCATAGACCCAATACCCAAATCCATATTATATTTCCTAATCTAAACCAAAAACCTAGTTAATAATCCCTAATCTAATCTCCTTCAGCAACCGCCGCCTCCCCTTGCGCCATCACCAAGATCCCCGGCCATGGCGACATCATCTCCACCATGGAAGCCCGAGCAACTCCCTTTCCAGGTTGCGTAGCCCCTGCGCGCGCCCTCCAGCGCCCCCTGTTGGCAGGCCGAGCACCACATCCAGCAGACTAGGCCGGCCATCATCTCCCCTGGCCGGATCCCCTCCACGGCAACAGCCCACGGCCACCGCCACTAGTCCAGCCGGCCACACCTCCCCCTTCATGGCCGACAACACCAGCAGGCCCCCTCTCCAAGCCGCAGCACCATGGCGCCCCCTTTCCCTGGCTCCCACAACCAGCGCCCAGCCGCCATGGCTGCTCTGCAAATCCAGCCAGATCTCCCCAGCGTCCAGGCCGCCCCTCCTTGCAGATCAGCACATCGACGAGCCCCGGATCCCCACCACGGCGACTCGGCAACACCGCCAACAGGCCAGCCAAGTTCCCCAGCAGACCCAGACAGCAACCAACAGCCCGTGGCATCCTCCAACAGCAGCGGACAGCCGAATCCAGATCTGGACAGCAGCAGATTCATGTCCGCGCAAGTTCAGGCGAGCAGCCCGTTCTCCTGATCCACGCCAGCCCGTCGTCGAAGACTGACACGGTGACCTTCCCCAGTGCCTTGGCCACCCTCCCGTGCAGTCCGATGGCAAGGAATGACACCACAGCGACCGCGGCAGCGACTCGCCTGGCGACGCGCACAGCAGCAACCACCCAGACCAGCAGCACAGGCAGCGAGCGAGCGGCGATTCCAGGCCCTTCCGGCGAGCGCGAGATCCCCAGCTTGCAGCCAGGTCTTCCCCAGCACCCTGGCTACCGTCCTATGCAGTCCGACAGCGAAGAGCGGCGCCACAGCGACCGTAACGGCGACTCGCCTGGTAACGAGCAGATTCCCCAATGTGAGTGTCTCTTCCTCCTTCTCTCTTTTATTAAGTGGTTGCAGCTATTATTGTATATGTTATGTAATTGTTGAGTAGAATACTTAGATTACATGTTTATGTATGAGGATCTTTAAGAATGGTAGTGGATTATCTTTGCCCTTTATGTTACATGATGAATACATAGAAACAGGAGATGCATATCTATGATGTTGGAATCCTTTAATTACCATATGAATGCTTAGATTTCTAGTGTAGTCATGTGTGTTGAAGAGTATGTAAGTACTGGAGAGAGTATGAGAAGGAATAAGTGATGGTGTATCTCTGATTTCTATTCTGGCAGGGGAGTTAGTCGACTTGGCCCACTTGATTAGTCGACTATACTTTCCCCCAGTCGACTTGTATATAGCCTTAGTCGACTAATATGAGTCTGACTGCTGTGTATGGTTACTTGATGGATTGTGGACTTCACCCATGGATTATGTATTGGTTATTGATAGATGTATATGATATCGAGAGATGGATATTGGGATATCATGACTGATCTTAATAGAAGAGGGAATCTGTGAAGACTTATGGTTCAGCGTGACTTGATCTAATAGAACTTAGATACATGTACATGTTATGGTACCTAGTATCGAGATATTATGATAGAACTTATATGCATGAATATGTTGTGATACCGAGTATTGGGAACTGATGATTGATCTTAATAGAAATGTGAACTCTTGAGGAATTGTGAATACTTATGAATCAGAGTTGTATGTTTGAGTGAGAGGATTAGCACTGGACATTGTTATATGTTGGAACAACAATTATTGTATCAGATTATTAGATGTGTATGAAACTAGATGAATATGGAACTATCAGCAGTTATTGGAGATATTGGTTACTACTACATATTAAATAACTCATTGATTGCTTATTAATAAAAGATACCATAACCCGGGGAAACAGGGGTAATTGCCTGATGATGCATGTCGTGTATTTTGGAAGGATTCTTATGGTACCGAGTTGTGGGTTCCAACCATGGGGAACCAGGGTAGTACTGGCTACCCATTCAGTTGTCAGTTGTCAGGGCTATGCCCGGATTACGGCGCCACACTAGTTGTCTTTTCGTGTGGGGCTGTGGTCTTCAGTTGTCAGAGCCTTGCGGCTTGTCCTGGTTCAGTGCCAGGGGTGTTAGACCGTGGTACCGGGCATGCACGGTACTCTTCCAAAACACATGCACTACATTGGCAGGCAGTTACAACAATGATAACTTTGTTTGATATGTCGGAACACGGCTGTGGTATGGGACACAGCTAAGTACTACATTAGTTAGGTTAATAATAACCAATCAGACTAGTGACATATAGGTTACACATCTTGACATCAGCTATTAGTCTACATTTGTGATAGTTGACTTTGATATCAGATGTTAGTTTACGGATGTGATAGTTGTCTTATATCCTTGTTCATGTTGTTATTAGTTATACGTCAGTTCAGTTACTTTATCATGTTATTCAGTTGTCTTATATTTGCAGTTTATCTTATTGCCTTATGCACATGTTTCTATGCACGAGCTTTCCCTTTACACACACACTCACCATGGTCGCTTTCTGACGACCCTGGATTTGCACGTCCAGATATTGGACGGTTTGTTCCTATTATGCAGGTGTACGATGAGACTGTACGCTTCGCGAATAGCTGGAGCTTCTCCCTATTCTATTCTGGTACTTTTATCTTTCTAGCCTTCGTATCATTTCCTGTTTCTTGTTATATTAGTTCAGTTGTTATTCCAGTCTTGATTCATATGATATCATGCGTGGTTGCTTATATGCGATATTGCAGTATTCAGTATTCATTACAGTTTAGATTTACAGCTTGTTTCGGGTTACTTAAGGCTTAGCGCGTATACGTGAGGGATTTTCCTTGCGTATATGCGTCGCCGACTCATGTCGCGTCTCCGCTCCAACGTATTTTGGGAAGCGGGGCGTGACACTATTAGTGAACTTATTTGTGGTAGTGTTTGTGTATGCAAGTGTGGTCAAGAGACCCAAATTCATCTAGGGTAACTAAAAACACATCACTACCCAAGTTTGAACTAAGACCAGATCCAGTTATGGCTCAACCGACATCTTTACAGGACAGGTTCTATCCCATTAGAATCACACTTCCATCTTGCATCCAACTTTCATAGGTTGGTGAACACAATTTTGAGTTCAAGCCTCAGTTCATCAACACACTCCCTAAGTTTCATGGCTTAGAGTCTGAATATACTTATTTCTTCATAAGAGATTTTAAGGAAGTATGCTTAATGATGAAAATCTCACACCTTGTAAATGATGCTATTAGGTTGAGATTTGTCCTATTTGTTCTTAAGGACTTAGCCAAGAAATGTCTTTACAGCTTAGCGGCTGACTCTATCACATCATGGGATGGTTTAATCAAGGTCTTCTTGAAGAAATTCTATCCAATTCATAAGACCACTCTCATTAGGAAGAACATCATGAAGTTCAAGTAAAAACCTAGTGAACTATTTTGGAGGTACTTTGAACGCGTCAAAGATCTCCTTGTCCAATGTCCTGATCATGGAATAGAGAAATGGCGACAATGTCAAATTCTTTATGATGGTTTAGACTACTCAACCAAGACCCTCTTAGAAACCATGTGCCAAGGGGATTCTTGCAGAAGGATGAGAATGAAAGATGGGATTTATATGAGAATCTAGCTGAAAAGACTATCCAATGGGACCAACTAATGAAAACTCTAGGAATTCAAAGTCCGTCTCTTTAAAAAAAGGTCTCCATTCAATTGAATCATCCATAGTTGCCAAGGCTAGAATAGCAGACATAGCGAGTAGACTTGAAGCTTTAGAAACTAAGGAACCAAGTCCAGTCAATCAAGTCAGCTCAAACCAATATCCAACTCCAGGCTATACTTACTATCAAGCCATGAATCATGTGTTTGAGGAGTATTCTGTGTTTCAAGCTCAACAATAATTTCTGAAACTGATGAATGCGACCTTTTTAAGGCCAAACAATAATCCTTATGCACCAATATACAATCCTGGCTGGAGAAATCACCCGAATTTATCATTGAGCCAACACAACAATGATCACTCACGGTCAAACCATTCAAGCCACTTCCATCATTCCAATAAGTCTTACAATCATCAACCTATCTTTTCTTATTACCATCATAATTCTCCCAACCATCCGCCTAATTTTTCAAATTATCAACAAAACTTTTCCAACCTAGCTCCACAATCTTCCTTTCAGAATCCTCAACCTGAAAGGAGAATGACTGACTTTGAAAGAAACATGTAAAGGTACATGAAGAACCAAGATTCCCTCATGGAAAAATACAGAGGCTAGCGGTTCAAGTGAGCCAATTAGCCAATCCACAGAATGAGAGGCAAAAGATTACCTTGCCCAGTCGCCAGTAATGAATCTAGGAATTCTCAACAGGCTCATTTGGCTGAGGATCAATCATTGAATCAATGTAATGTTGTTCATACATTGAGGTCAGGAAAGAAAATTGATAATCAAGTATCAGCACCATCAAATCCCATTCAGCACAATCGTAAACAAGCATCCACCTCATCTAGCCTGAATCCGTCCAAGTCTGATGAATCTAAAACAGATAAGTCAACCAGTTAGGTGCACAAGCCTATAGTACCATTTCCTAATAAGCTAAAAAATAATAAGCAGAATTCACACATGGATAAGATAATTGAAATCTTTAACCAAGTGAAGATAAATTGCCACCGCTTGATGTCATCCAACAAGTCCCATTCTATACAAAATTTCTTAAGGACATGTGCACCAAGAAGAGAAAGACTAATGTTCCTAAGAAAGTCTTCTTAGCCATAATATTAGTGAGCTACTGTCGGGTCCGATCCCTCTCAGGTACAAGGATCTAGGTTGTCCTACCATTACCTGCACTATAGGACAAGCCAAGATTAGTCGTGCACTTCTTAACTTGGGGGCAAGTATCAACTTGCTCCCCTTATCAGTTTATCAACAACTCGGGTTGGGCGATCTTAGTCCAACTCGAGTCACTATCCAACTGGCTGACCGTTCTGTGAAAGTTCCCAAGGGAGAAATTAATGATGTCCTTATCAGGGTCGAGGAGTTTATCCACCTCGTTGATATCATAGTTCTTGAGACACAACCTGTTATTGGCCCAAAGGCCCATCACTCTAGTTTTGATGATGATTAACTCATGTAGTTATAGTACTAATGATCTTGTGTTTAATTAGTCTCAGATTTATGATCAAGATCTTAGTTGGTGTTTAGCTTCAATAAAGGATTTAAAGTCAAGTTTTGGAGCTAGCACGGTTTGATTCAAGAGCCTATGCATCAAGACCATATCAAGTACTCAAGAGGAGTCTTGCTCTTTGGATAAAGTTTGGATCAAGTAAAGAAGGAGAAGAAGACTTCAAGTGAAGACTTCAAGAGAAGACTTGTGTCTAGGTTTGTTTTTGTTAAGATTTTATTTTTAGATAAAATGTAAAGGATAGAATAGTTGGTGGATTGCTCAAGTATACCATTTACACTCACACACAAAATTTAGATGTGTTTTCATAAAAGAGTTTTCACTTTGGAAAAGAGTTTTTATTTTGGAAAAATCGTTTTGGTTAAAAACTATAAACACATTTTAGTGCTTATTGTCAAAAATATAGATATTTCGTCATGTATGTGTAGTGGATCATATCCATACACTCTAAGCTTTAAAAGAGTTATATTGTTTTTGTATTTGGAGAAGTTTTGGAAAAATCTATTTTGGAAAAATACAGATTTTGTTTTATGCCAAAATCTCTAAGTTACAAAAATAGTTCAAAATATTTGTAACATGGTTTGATTTTACTCAAACATATTTGTTTATTAAAGTATAATACTGAACCTAATTTTGTAAAATTTTAGAGATTTTATGGGATTTTATCAAAGTCAAAAAGCCAAGTTTTCAATCCCTATAATGTTCTGTTCTGGCTTCTAACGGTCGACCGGGCCCGTCGATCGAGTCAGGAGTTTGTCGACCGAGTCGGTCGACCGACGTGCACAGAACGTGGACGCCAGTCTGGCTGGAGGGACGGTCGACCGACCCGGTCGATCGTCGAGAGAGCTCTGCTCTCTGGAAAGCCCGAGGTCGACCGGCAGAGAGCTCTGCTCTCTATTCCAGGCCACGGTCGACCGAGCCGGTCGACCGCTGCCCCAACGGTCAGAAATATGACCGTTAGCGGTCGACCGGGCCGGTCGACCGATAGCCGTCCAGGCTGTTGATTTGGCCCCAACGGCTAGTTTTTTCTAGGCCAATAAAATGGGGGTTTCTTGGACTATTTTACATAAGATTTTTGGAGAGTTTTAAACCTAGTTTTTCCCAACTATTTCAGAAGTTTTCTCCACTAGTTTGAGAGCAAATATTTCCATTTCAAAAGGAAGTTTATCAAGAGTGTTTTCAAAAGTGATTCTTGAGTTTTTCACCACAACTTCAGTCCTTGTTTTTCTCACAAACACTTAAGCTTTCCATTGCTATACCTATCCTATAGGGATCTTTGTTGTGAGAGGATTTGAGGTGATCAAGTGTTTAGATCACCAGAGTTTACATTTTTGCTTTAAGGAGACGGACTTGTGTGTTCGTGATTGTTTCGAGTTCTAGTGAGAGTTCTTTGTAGAGGTGTGGCCTCGGCAAGCTTGCGTGCTTGCAGTGTGTTGTTCTTGCGGGAACGAGTGAAGGGATTAGTGAGTCCAAGAGTTCTAGTAGGAACTCCTTGTAGATGTTACGGCACCGAGTGATCCGGTGGGATCGATTATAGTGGAAATCATTCATAGTGTTGAAAGCGGGGACGTAGAGCAAGTGTGCTCGAACCTCGAAACAAATATCCCTTGTTTGCGATTGCTCTCTCTCTATCTCTTACTTGTCTTTATATCTTGCATGCTCATATTGTCTTTATCTTTATATGCTTGATATATTGTGTGCTTTAATGTTATATGCTTGGGGATTGTGTGCTAACACTTGTATTCAACCAAGAAAGCCAAAGCGGCACCTCAACTCTTATCTAGAGGAATCTTGAGGAGTTATTCCAGAGCCCTTCACGGGGAATCCGGCTACACTCTTGTGTTATACTTGGTGTTTAGCTTTAGAAGTTTTAATTCGCATTAACAGTTTTAATTCCGCATTAATTGACCATTAGATTAGCTAGTCACCTATTCAACCCCCTCTAGGTGATTACAATTGGTATCAGAGCCACCTGCTCTTGATTTGGGTCTTACAACCTAGAGTTAAAGATCCTCATTTATAGCTAACCACAATATTTATACACACACTATGGATTTCATGTCACCTCCCACCTTTGACATTCTTAACATCCAAACTTGGATGGTTAAGATGTCTATGAACCTCAAAGGCCTAGGCATTCATATTTATCTTGCTACTACTAAAGATTCATATGTTAACAATAGCAAGTATATTGAGGCTAACTTAAAAGCCATTCATGCTTTGAAGAGTACCCTAAACAATGATTATTTATGTAGGGTTGCTAATCTTGACTCGGCTTTTATAGTATGGAACACCATCATCTCCCTTGGCGAAAATGAACAATATTATGCGGGGAGCGACTCGGATGTTGGAAGTGAAGCTTCCAATGTATGCTACATAGTCCAAGGGGATAACCCCCTTGAGGTAAACACCAAATCCGAGTTAGAAGAGGATGTTGATATGTCCTATAATGAACTTGCATCTTTTTGTCAACAACTTTTAGAAAAATATAACATGCTTAAAAAGGATAATAAGAAAATGAAAAATAAATTTGATTACATGTTAAAAGAAAAGATTCTTTTCAAACTAAATTTGAAAATGTTTTAAAAGAAAATGAATGCTCGAAAAATGAAAATATTTTCTTACTTTCTAATTTGAATAATCTTTGTGAAGGAAACACTTCTTTGAAAAATAAAATTGATTTGGTGGAAAAACAAAAAGAAGTTGCTTTGCAAGAAAATAACTCTTTAAAAAGAAAAATGATTGAAAAAGAAAAAGTAATGTTTCTAAAAAGAATAAGATTGTTGACCATGCTTTTCATGCTACTACTAAAAATGAAGTTAAATTTTTAAAATATAAAATAGATTGTTTGAGCTAAACTTTGAGCAAATGTGCATTCAACCATAAAAGATTGAAAACCTTGTTTTCAAAGAAACAAGTTCCCCATGTTCATGCACATCACCCACAACATGCATATGCACATTTTGCACGTCATGATCATACTCATTCACATGTGCATAGTAGATTGTACAAGTGTACACATTGTGGCCGCAAAGGCCATTTAGCAAAATTTTGTTATGATAGAATAAATTCTTTAAATTTTGCTAATAAGAAAGTTTGGGTTACTTACAATGCTAATCCTCATGGATCCAAAAGAAAATGAGTACCAAGGTCCCCACCTTTTGTATTTGATGTAGGTGCGGGCTCTCACAAAACATGAGAGAGTTGGTGCCTTGGTGGTGGATGCACATGGACTTGATGGACATACATTTTATGCACCGCTATCAAGGAGATTAGGTGGGACAACCACCATATTTTGAAGATTTGGAGTATAGTTCTTTGGTTTGGTAAATATCTCTAAACTCTTATTTTATTTACATGCTTTTATAATTGATGATTTTTAGCATGTTTTAGTGTTTTGCTAAAATAAACATGTTTTATGTTTTATGCTTCATGTGGTAAATACTAGTTTAGATGTAGTTTTTGTCAAAACTTGTGTATATACGTGTACAAGTAGTGAGCAACATTTGATTCATATATGTTTGCACTTCATTGTTCATTTGTACTCACTATATGCACATGTATAGCCTAGTTTTGATGATTTCCTCGTTTACACATGTTTTTGCCTATTTGCATGTTTTACTTCATGTATATGCTATTTTTGTTCAAAACTAATAAATATACATGTATATCCCTTGAGTCATTTGCCTTCATGCAACTTATATTATGGACTCGTTTTATGTTGGGGATATGTATGCATATTATTAGTTTTGGATAAAAACATACATATACCTAGAAGTTTGCTTTTAGATGAAAAATGAATTTTTATGATTTTCATCTTTATATGAAAAATGAATTTTCATGTTTTTCACATGATTGATGTTTTTGAGCCTTATTTCTTAAGTTCATGAAAATGCTACTCACATGATTATGGTACACTCACATTTCATTTGTTTACTCATGACATTATTTTCATGAGATATTTTGAGCTTTATAGATTTTGAGTGTCAATTCTTGTGTTTTTAGCATGCTTTATGGATTCATATGATTTGGTTTCATGTTTTGAAGGATCTTTAACTAGTTTTTCAAAAATTAATTTAACTAGTTATTTATTCTTCATTTGGTAGTGTTGTTACTATAAAAATATCTTTCAAACTCTAGTTTTTGAAAACCCCTACCAACCTCTTTGATGGGCGGACGGATGGGCGAGCATGCCTTGTATGCCTTATTGAAAATCTTCTATCTTGTGCATGAAAAAGGGTGGTTAATTATGAGTTATATACTTGTTTCACATCATATTTTCAATTGGTATCTCAATTGATATTTTTTTTCTATATACTCATATTTTGTTTTCTATATATGTATGCTTTAAATTTCAAATAATATCAATTTCTATTGGTATTTTCATTTTCATACATATATATGATTTATTTGTGTTTGATTTACAAGATATTTACATGTTTAAAGCACAAAGTATGTTTATGCTGAGCTTAAATTAAATCCTGATTTCAATTAACTTCTCAATTGGTACTTTTTATAAGCATATGCATTATTTTCAATTGGTATTTTTTTAAGTACAATAAATTTCAATTGGTATTTTTATTGATATCATAATGTACAATAAACTTCAATTGGTATCTATTTATTTCAATTGGTATTCGTAGATTTCAATTGGTATTTTTATTGATATCATAATGTACAATAAACTTCAATTTGTATCTATTTATTTCAATTGGTATTCGTAGATTTCAATTGGTATATTTCAATTGGTATCAATATGTTTCAATTTCCTATTGGGTTTAAATTTTGTTTGGTATCAATATGTTTTACCTACTTGGTATCAAAATTTATCATGTATTTCTATTGATATCAAAATTTGATGTAAATTTAAATTGGTATCAAAATAATTTCTTTCATTAATATCAAAATGTAAAAATGTTTCAATTTCAATTGGTATCACAAATTCCCTATTTCATATGGTATAAAATTCTTGTGATATATCAAATTGGCTTGTTGATTTAAGAATATTTTCAAAATTTATATTGTTTAGGTACAATTTGTATCTTAAAAATGTTTTTGATATGTTTTAGTTACAATTGGTATCATAAAATTTTGTTTATGTACAAATGATATCGTAAAATTTGTTTTAGTATTATAAAAATTTGTGTTAAAAATGTTTTGATATATATTACCTATATGCAAGGGGAGTTTAACATCTCTTCTACATATAGATTCATGTTGAGTGTATCTTATATTGAGGAGCTTGACAATTCTTCTTTATGCGATACACATGTATAGGGGGAGCTTCACATCTCCTCTTATGCATTGCATATTATGCGTTATATGAGTTAGGGATTGTCATCCCTTCTTCATGTAATGCATGTATGTAGGGGAGTTAACTTAGCGTCTTCCTCTTCATGAATGTATATCGCATATATCTCTTTATTGGTTGATTTGACTTCACCCCTCTGTTGATTTTTTTTGTTTCGAACAAAAAGGGGGAGAACAATGTTTTGTGTTTACTTTAACCCCTTTGTTGATGATTGACAAAAAGGGAGAGAAGTATTTTAGTATATATACATATTTTCCTTACTTTATACATAAATGGGGAGAAAGAATTTTTGTCTATGCATATTGTTTTGTTTTGCAAAAAGAGAGAAAAGAATTTGTTGAGTTTATATATGCATATTTGTGTTTTTGCATATATTGAGTTTATGCATCTTGAGTTTTAGAAAATGGAAAGAATGTTTTTAAAAAAGTTTAAACAAAAAGGGGGAGAAAAGTTTTTAGAAAAAGGATTTTGGATTTATGTTTTTGTCTCTCACCTTGTTGATGCATGTTTAGTTGTTTAGTTTTATGTACTTCATTGCCATATCTTATTTTTTATTGTTATGCATGAGTTAAGGGGGAGCTTCTTTGAAGCTTTACTTTAATCCATGCATATATAACTCCATGAGTTTTGTCATCATCAAAAGGGGGAGATTGTTGGCCAAAGGCCCATCACTCTAGTTTTGATGATGATTAACTCATGTAGTTATAGTACTAATGATCTTGTGTTTAATTAGTCTCAGATTTATGATCAAGATCTTAGTTGGTGTTTAGCTTCAACAAAGGATTTAAAGTCAAGTTTTGGAGCTAGCACGGTTTGATTCAAGAGCCTATGCATCAAGACCACATCAAGTACTCAAGAGGAATCTAGCTCTTTGATCAAGTTTGGACCAAGTAAAGAAGAAGAAGAAGACTTCAAGTGAAGACTTCAAGAGAAGACTTGTGTCTAGGTTTGTTTTTGTTAAGATTTTGTTTTTAGATAAAATGTAAAGGATAGAATAGTTAGTGGATTGCTCAAGTATACCATATACACTCACACGCAAAATTTAGATGTGTTTTCATAAAAGAGTTTTCACTTTGGAAAAGAGTTTTTATTTTGGAAAAATGGTTTTGGTTAAAAACTATAAACACATTTTAGTGCTTATTGTCAAAAAGATAGATATTTCATCATGTATGTGTAGTGGATCATATTCATACACTCTAGCTTTAAAAGAGTTTAAAATATCTTGTTTTTGTATTTGGAGAAGTTTTAAAAAAATCTATTTTGAAAAAATACAGATTTTGTTTTATGCCAAAATTTCTAAGTTACAAAAATAGTTCAAAATGTTTGTAACATGGTTTGATTTTACTCAAACATGTTTGTTTATCAAAGTATAATACTGAACCTATTTTTGTAGAATTTTAAAGATTTTATGAGATTTTATCAAAGTCAAAAAGCCAAGTTTTCAATCCCTATAATGTTCTGTTCTGGCTTCTGACGATTAACCTGGCCCGTCGACCGAGTCAGGAGTCGGTCGACCGACTCGGTCGACCAATGTGCACAGAACGTGCACGCCAGTCTGGCTAGGGCCGGTCGACCGACCCGGTCGACCGTCCAGAGAGCTCTGCTATCTGGAAAGCCCTTGTCGACCAGGTCGGTCAACCGGCAGAGAGCTCTGCTCTCTATTCCACGCCACGGTCGACCGGGCCGATCGACCGCTGCCCTAACGGTCAGAAATATGACCGTTGGCGGTCGACCGGGCCGGCCGTCCAGGCTGTTGATTTGGCCCCAATGGCTAGTTTTTTCTAGGCCTATAAAATAGGGGTTTCTTGGACTGTTTTACATAAGATTTTTGGAGAGTTTTAAACCTAGTTTTTCCCATCTATTTCAGAAGTTTTCTCCACTAGTTTGAGAGCAAATATTTCCAATTCAAAAGGAAGTTTATCAAGAGTGTTTTCAAAAGTGATTCTTGAGTTTCTCACCACAACTTCAATCTTTGTTTTTCTCACAAACACTTGAGCTTTCCATTGTTATACCTATCCTATAGGGATCTTTGTTGTGAGAGGATTTGAGGTGATCAAGTGTTTAGATCACCAAAGTTTACATCTTTGCTTTAAGGAGGCGGACTTGTGTGTTCGCGATTGTTTCGAGTTCTAGTGAGAGCTCTTTGTAGAGGTGTGGCCTCGGCAAGCTTGCGTGCTTGCGGTGTGTTGTTCTTGCGGGAACGAGTGAAGGGACTAGAGAGTCCAATAGTTCTAGTGGGAACTCTTTGTAGGTGTTGTGGCACCGAGTAATCCGGTGGGATCGATTATAGTGGAAATCCTTCATAGTGTTGAAGGCGGGGACGTAGAGTAAGTGTGCTCGAATCTCGAAACAAATATCCTGTATTTGCAATTGTTCTCTCTCTATCTCTTACTTGTCTTTATATCTTGCATGCTCATATTGTCTTTATCTTTATATGCTTGATATATTGTGTGCTTTATTGTTATATGCTTGGGATTGTGTGCTAACACTTGTATTCAACCAAGAGAGCCAAAGCGGCACCTCAACTCTTATCTAGAGGAATCTTGAGGAGTTAGTCCAGAGCCCTTCACGGGGAATCCAGCTGCACTCTTGTGTTATACTTGGAGTTTAGCCTTAGAAGTTTTAATTTGCATTAATAGTTTTAATTCCGCATTAATTGACCATTAGATTAGCTAGTCACCTATTCACGCCCCTCTAGGTGATTACACCTGTGTCCAATCCTAGGGCTCTAACTCATGTTATTCTAGGGTGCCCATTCCTTACTACTGCCAATGCTATTATTAATTGTAGGAATGGGTCCATGAGGTTAACCTTTGGGGATATAACTAGAGAAGTCAATGTCTTCAACCTAGGAAAGCAACCCCGTGATGTTGAGGATCAAACATTTGAAGTCAACCTCATTTAGAACTTGACAAGTGAACATAGAAAAAAATTAGAACTAGAAACTAATTGTGACTTCGAGATAGAGTCTGATGACTTTAACCTTGATCAGGTTATCGAGTCTGCTGTGAATTGGGCCTCGAACCTTGTTTCACCAAATGTGGAGCCAATAAATTTGACTTCTCCTTTCAGTGAGCCTTCCCCTTCCTTAGAATTGAAAGCCTTACCTGCTCATCTCAAGTACGTCTATCTAGGCTAACAAGAGACCTTTCCTGTCATTATTACCTCCCATTTAAATGACGGGTAAGAAGAGAATCTTAAAGCAATTCTTAGAAAACATAGGAAGCCATTGGTTGGATAATGACTGACATAAAGAGATTGAGTCCAATCATAGTCCAACATCGCATTCATCTCAATGAAGAAGCCACACCAAAAAGAGACCTACAGCGTAGGTTAAACCCTATAATATAAGAAGTTGTTCATACTGAAATTATGAAACTCTTAGATAATAGGATAATCTATCCCATTTCTGATAGCCAATGGGTCAGTCCTGTCCATGCGGTTCCAAAGAAATCCGGTTTCACCGTGGTGGAAAATAAGAACAAAAAGTTGGTCCAAACTAGACTTTCCACGAAAATTCAATTTTACATTGACTATAGGAAGCTTAATGCAGCAACTCGTAAGGACCATTTCCCGCTTCCCTTCATTGATCAGATGCTTGAATATTTGGCTGGCCATGAGTATTAATGTTTCTTGGACGGTTACTCGGGGTATAATCAGATTCTCATTGCTCCTAAGGACAAAGAAAAGACTACTTTCACATGTCCATTTGGGACATTTGCTTATCATCGAATGCCTTTAGGTTTGTGTAATGCCCCAGCAACATTTCAACGTTGCATGTTGAGTCTTTTCTCTGATATGATAGAACAATTCTTAGAAATCTTCACGGATGATTTCTCCATCTACGGCGATTCATTCACTCAATGTCTTCACCATTTAAAACTTGTCTTCCAACGTTGTGCTGAGAAAAATCTGACACCGAACTGGGAGAAATGCCACTTCATGGTAAGACATGGAATTGTCTTGGGTCATGAAATCTCTAAGAAAGGGACTGAAGTGGATAGAGCAAAGATTGAGGTTATTGCTAAGTTCCCAATGCCCAAATGCGTGAAGGATATTCGATCCATCTTAGGACACGCCAGTTTCTACCGAAGATTTATCAAGAATTTTAGTTAGATTACTAGACCCTTGACTAATCTGTTAGCTAAGCATGTGTCCTTCATTTTTGACGATGAATGTATAAATTCATAGGAGAAGCTTAAGAAAGAGCTTATTTCTGCGCCAATCATATTTATACCGGATTGATTTAAGCCGTTCGAAATTATATGTGAGCTTCTAATTTTGTCATAAGTACTGTCCTAGGACAGCGCATTGATAACAGGCAGCACGTGATTTACTACTCTAGTAGGAGTCTCAACGATGCTCACATGAACTACACTACAACTGAGAAGGAATTCTTGGTAGTAGTGTTTGCTTTAGAGAAATTTTGTCCCTACCTACTAGGGTCTAAAATTACAATTTTCACCGATCATTCTGCGCTAAGGTACCTCATGATGAAGAAGGATTCCAAGGCCCAACTCATTCGTTGGATCCTCCTTCTTTAAGAATTCGATCTCGAGATTCGAGATAAAAAAGACGTAGAAGATGTCGTTGCTGACCATCTCTCGCGTATCCCAAACTCTACATGTAACGAATTGTCTATAAATGATGACTTTCCAGATGAAAAACGCTTAGCTGTCTTTAGGAATCTTAATTTGTTGATATAGTGAATTACTTAGTCACAAACCAAACTCCATCTCATTAGTCTAAAAATGATATACACCAGTTCTTATCTTAAGTCCAGTATTTCTTTTGGGAGGAACCGTATCTTTTAATTACTTTCTGATAAAATTATTAGGAGATACATTTCCAATAAAGAAATTAAGAGTGTTTTATCCTTCTGTCATGAACTTGCATGCGGTTGACACTTTGGTCCTCACAAGACTACTGAAAAAGTGCTACAAAGTGGGTACTATTGGCCTACTTTGTTCAAAGATTCTTATGAATTTTGCATGACGTGCCCTAGATGTCAAATGATAGGAAGGATCTAGAAACGAGATATGATGCCCCTCAACCCAATTATTGAAATAGAACTCTTTGATATTTGGGACATCGACTTTATGAGTCCATTTCCAAATTCATTTGGAAACCAATACATATTGGTTGTTGTAGACTATGTGTCCAAATGGGTAGAAGCTATTCCAAGTAAAACTAATGATAACAAAGTTGTCATAAAGTTTTGGAAGGAGAACATTTTCTCACGCTTCAGAACCCCTTGTGCTATCATCAGTGATAATGGTACTCACTTTTGCAATAGATCCTTTGAAGCTCTTATGTGAAAGTATGTCACAACTCACAAGTTGTCCACACCTTATCATCATCAAACCAGTGGACAGGTTGAGGTCTCCAATAGACAAATCAAACTTATTTTGGAGATGACTATGAACCAAAACCAGAAAGATTGGTCCACCAAACTTGTAGATGCCCTATGGGCCTACAGGACCGCTTTCAAGACTATTCTAGGGATGTCTCCTTATAGGTTAGTCTTTGGGAAGGCTTGCCACCTACCCATTGAGTTAGAGCATTGGGCCTTATGGGTAATCAAGCAGCTAAATTTTAATTTGAATAAGGCTGGTGACCTTCAAAAATACAAATTTTCGAGTTAGAGGAGTTGAGAAATAAGGCCTATGAAAATGCTAAGATCACAAAAGATAGAGTTAAGATTTTCATGATAAACACATCATACGAAAAATATTTGTCCCTAAACAAAAGTCTTACTGTATAATTCTAGGTTCATCTTTTTCTAGGAAAGCTAAAATCAAGATAGACTGAGCCATTCGTTGTAAAATTCGTGTTTCCACATGGTGCTGTAGAGATCAGGGACACCAAGAATGGAAATGACTTTATGGTAAATGGTCAATGCCTTAAACCTTTCTTGGAATCGGTGCCAGTAAATGAAACGGTCATGGGTCTTTTCGACCAGTGTATCGGTAACTTTACCTCTTTTACATTCCATTTCATGCATCTATACATATCTTTCATTCATTGGGGACAATGCATGAGATAGATGTAGGGGAGGGTTCTAACATGATTAACATTGTTTTTAAATAAAATTAAAAAATTAAAAAAAGTTTTTGAAAAAAAGAATAGTATTTTGACGTTTTTTTTTGTAAGAAATTAAGTCAATTTTAAGGAATAGGAGAATCATTATTAGGATTTCTTATACTTGGTCAAAATAAGATGACTTATTTGATATCTAGGGTTAAGAGGAAAAATGTGGTAAAGTAATTTAGTCTTGATCTTTATCTTGATCAAATATGCACACTTTATACACTTACACACTTAAGGTTCAAAAACAAAGATTCTTATGCCTTATATATAAAAAAAAGAAAAGAATATATATATATATATAATATATATATATATATATATATAATATATATATATATATATATATATATATATATATATATATATATATATATATATATATATATATATATATATATGCTCTAATTAAGCTGGGTATATGTGCCTCATGAAGCATAAATATTCAAGCCTAAAGGGGTATATTTTATAAATAAAAATCCTTAATTTCGTGGCCTTGTTTACTCGAGTGCTTCAGTCCTTAGGGGTGTTTTCTCACCTGGTGCCCTAAAACTGTCTGGTTTAGGCGTCACTGACTAAAAGCTCCTTACATGGGCAAATTAGAAAGCCTAATGGAATTAAGGAATAATACAACCAAAAATAAAAACAAATAAGGCATAAGAGTTAAAGTTAAAGAACCTTTAGTCAAAATTTCACGGTCACGAAGGTGCATATGACTTAGGGTAAAGTAATAGACTAGATGAGAAATACAAATTTGATTCCTTACTTTGATTGATGACATGTTTTTAATAGAGACTAAATTTAGGAATGAAAAGTTTGATTTTCCTATAACTTATAGATTACTTGAACTGTTACAATAATACTTCAAATATTTTTTTTCTTTTCAAAATACTTTTTGAAAATACTAACACTTTTCTCCTTTTTTTATGGATTTTGTGGGTGCAATAAGCTGAAAATCCTTACGAGATAAAACTCATCCTCTAGGGGTAACCTAGAGATTTAACGGCTTATTGCACGTGCTCAGTGCAATCGAGTGACCTGCGAAAGTAGTCCAATAATTTCTTAGGAATAGTTTTGATGGTTTGCTCGAGGGCGAGCAAAAAGATAAGTGCGGGGGTGTGATTGGTCACATATATTACATATATAATGTCACATTCCCATAAGTATTGTCTAATAAATCATTTATTTAGTCTTATATTCTTTTTATAAAATGCAAGCACATTACTAAAGGAGAGGGAAGAATAACGAGCCCAAAAGCCCATCAAAATTCTGATTTAATTCAGAATTAATTCGAATCAAAGACCAGGGCAGATCAGGGCAAATCAGTGAAGATAAAACCAGCTGAACAAGCGGTTAAAATAAGATCTTCACAAATCAATTAGTCAAAGCCAAAGATCAAAGGAGGTTTCATCAAATCCCGGAGCTAAAATGGAAAATCTAGCAAGAGATAAAAGTATATCGCTAAACCAGGGAACAACACCCCCCGGGTGTGGACAAAGCTGCATTTCTGCAGCTTTGTTGGGGTTGTTGGAGGAGCATCTGCTCCCCCTATCTTTGTACGCTCTCCCTCGTTTAATTTTTCCTTATAAATACTGCATTTGATAGAGAAGGATGGACCAAAGACTTCTTTAAGGTTTTCTCTCTATTTTTAGGGTTTAGGTTCTTTGTTAGATAGTTTATGAGAAGTTGTATCTCTATTTTTAATTTGTAGTTCGGTCCAGATACAAGTGAGAGAGAGGAAAAGAATGATTGTAATCTGAAGTTGAAGTGACATCAATAAAGGATCAAGACATCTCTTCTTCTCTAACTCACGGGTATGTTTCATTTCATTTACATGTTGTGTCTTACCTTAATTATAAGCATCTAAATTTGTTTTTATGGGCTCACAATCATCTTTATTTGATCCCTCTCTTGCTCTGAATGATTTTGATGTAAAGAATCCAACGGAATCATATGAATGCCTTAAACTAAGCCTTGCTTCTTTGAAAGTGTTCTTGAAGGCACAAGAAGATGGGTTTGAATTTCTAAAATTTAAAAACATTACTTGAACTTTTTTTTATTTCATACTTGAAAGAAGACTTGATGATTTAACATTCAGTTCAAGATGAATTCTTAAGAAAAAGAGTTAACTTTTCCAAACAATCTTATTTGTTTTACTTAAAACTTCCGAAACTCAAGCTTATGTTTTTGCCTATAATCAAGTTGAGGCACTGAGAATTTCAAGAGAGGAATATATCGTTGAGTAGTAAGATAGTGAGCCCAGTTCTTTTTCATATATTAAAACCAACCACTCTTCAAGCTTTTTGAAAGATCACCTTTTCCAAAGCCTTCTTTTAGTTTTCAATTTTTCTTTAAATCACTACATTACTCTCCATTCTCTTTTCAACACAAAAAAACACCGACACCATTCTTTCCTTTTAAATAATATATCAAAAAACTTTCATTATATTCCTCCTCGTGGACACGACCCGTTAGCCCTAAGCTAGATGGTATTCTCACTGCATTTACTTGCAATCATGTGTGTTAAAGTTTCTTCAACATTTTAAAGAATGAAAATAAAATAAAACAAAAAGTAAAAAGAGAAGAGTACGGTGAAACGAAGAAGTGGGAACATAGAAGATAAGATCTTTGTAATTTTTGAAATTATTTCTAAAATAAAGTGAAAAAGAAAGAAAACTCATGGCTATTAACTACTAATAGCTCCACTAACCATGCTAACCTCTTAGTGATAGTTGTCTCACATGTATCCTTGGCCATCACTAGTCCTTAGTTCAAGAGCGTTTCCAAGCATGACCCATAAGATAACTCATCACATCCAAACTCAATAAACAAGTGCAAGCTACACTTAAACCATCAAAACTAAGAGCAAACATGAAATAAAGTAATGTTAGCTTGTTAGAGAGTTAGGATGTTAGAGTGTTAGAATCCATCATCATGAGCCATCAATGGCTCTTGCAAGATTAAGGCCAAATAGAGGCTATTAGATTCATGTGGATTATCAAGTAAGGAGTAATCAAGTTAGTGTTAGTAGTTAGTTGCCATGAGAGAAAATTAGCTAAGCATGTAAAAGGAGTTAGAGAGAAGAAAATAAGTAGAGATCAAGAGAGAGCCTTTCATAGAGTGTCACCCTCCATTACAAGCACTCTTACTTTCATCCTATGTACCATTCTCTTCTCTATTACATGATCTACAAGAAATAGAAAATACAAAAGAGGAAGAAGAAGAACAACAAATCTAAACTACCCTAAAAACTACATACATCGAAAAGAAACAGCCTTAAAACTGTCCTCCAAACTCCTCTCCCTGGAAATCTGCTGAACACCGGGTATTTATAGGTAAAAGAGGGTACCAGAGGAGCAGTACGGAGTCATGCGTCGAAGATCGACGCATGACTCCCTATGATGGCGGCGGAAACGCGGCCATGTTGCGGCCGCTTGCGTCGCACCGCAGCGTGGGTCTTGTACATGTAGTATGGGTTGTGTATGCCTCTCAATTTGGTGTTTTCTGCTCCCAGAAAGAGCAGATTGGGCTTCCAAGATATGGGCTTCTTCTAGGCTCTAAAAATCCCAAATAAATTAGAGTTTTAGGCTTCTTCTTCATCACATGTCATGGACCTAGAAACACACAAGAAAGTCATTATTTAGCAGAATTTTATATGAAATGAACGTGAAGATGTGGAGTAAAATATGCAAATATAGAGATCAATTATCGACCGACCCAATCCAAAAACTGTTTAACAAATTTTTAATATTAAATTCATTTTTATATTTTAAACCAATTTGAAATGTGATTTGTCAACACATAAGCTATGAGATACATATTTGAAAAAAGATACAAAAATTTGAAAAATATAGAACATGTATCAAAATCAATCCTTGTAACATGCCAAAATAAAAAACTAGAAATGAAAGCTTGTATTTTGTGTGTGACTTCTTGAGCATCAATTCTATAACTTAAACAATATATTTTCTTACATTGGTTCTATCTATAAGTCTTCAAGTGGACTTCTTCAAAAGTCATTCTTGATCGTCCAAACTTGAATCCCATCCTTGAGTGAGTTTGAGACTTGGGCACCTTCTTTATGAGGAAGAGTAAAACACACTATCTTTTGAACCAGAAAAACTTAAATACTTGAAATTGATTAGTACCGAATAACTTCATGTGTTTTGTAATCATCAAAACAAAACCGGAGAGTGTACCATTGGGCCAACAAAACTAACCAACTCACTATTTCTGCCATTCATTTTGTGCCTTCTTAATGAATAAGGAAAAATATTCAAACAATTATTTTTTATTTTTAGTTACTTCAAATAATGTAGATTAGATTCAGCAGAGTGGATCTTGTTTTTGAATGTCATAGTATCGAATTTGATTGAAAAAATTCATGCTCAAACATTCCCAAAGGATCCAAGTCTATATGTGTGTGCATATAGAAAGTGAAAATTTTTAGATATGTAATCATGAAGAGAGAGATAAGTATCTTCATTTCTCTAATTAATAAATTTTATTTTTATTTACAAATTTTCTTTTGAGATGGGGATATAGACCTAGGGCCCAAACATTTGTAAATAGATGGATGGTTATAATAGTAGTAATAGTAGAGATTTAGATTAAAAGATGAGCATTTAAAGCTAATATGGGACAATAGTCCTGTCTCATTGGGCCATTGTTTATAATGTCATTTGGTGTTTGTATTAAATCCTATATGGCCTAGGTCAGATGCTTGATCTTTTTTAGCCTTGTTCTAAACACTGCTTCTAAGCCCACAAAATAAGAACATAAGTTCCATAACTTCTCTTCACCCAGATTCGGCATAACCTGGTCTTGCCGTAGTACAAATTATAGTTCATAAACATATCAGCACAAGGTTAACAAGTTTAAAAATGTAGACATATGATTCCTTTTGCCCACCAACAACCTGAAAGAGGAGTTAACATTAAGGAAACCAAATGCTTTTACATTTATTGTATGGGAGGCAATTTACAACATAATCTCTGACCAGCAGAAATATCAAGTGAAAATATCAGCACATCATACTCATGTTTGTCTCAGTCATATGCATGAATACACAGAGTAAAATGACCAGAATCAATCAACCAAAGGGAAGGACGCTCTGAACAACAGTGGCTTGCTACCAGGAGGGAGGCTCGAGTCACGAGCTATCCTCCCAAAGCCACCACTACCCCATTTCTTGCCCCACGAGCTCATGACGATCCAGTAGTTCATCCGCATCTCCTCATGACGGCCGTATCCAACAATAACAACTGTGTGGCTTGGCAAGGTGTCAGTGTCTATATATGGTGCTGGTCCCACATAAATATCCTGAAGAAATGAAAGTTGACCAATTTAATGAATTTTTAGATATACACTAGCAAATTTTAATCTATTAATAACTTTTGATACCTCTTTAAGATTTTCAAGCTTTTCGCTAACTTTGACCGCTGCAGCTACTGGATGCTGGCTTACCACCTCAATAAGGCTTTTCTCATCTCCATCGTCAATCAATTTGAAGCCTTTAATCTTCACGGTTTCTGTGAACTACAAGTGGAAAAAAATAGCATGAATGACAGACAATTTAAACTAATACAAATGAAGTAATATAAATGAACGACAAATTTTTAATGTTTCTTGGTTCACCTTGAGAGGGAAAATATCTACTCATCAAAGTCCCATAAACACATCTTTACTTTATGAAAATTTCAAACATGAATTTAATCATACATAGTATATCATATCAAAAACAAAACCCTGTCTGTAGGTGCATGGAGATTTTCAGAATTTTGATAAATGGCAAGACTCAGGTCAGATTGTGATTTCAACTGCTGGGCAGCTGAATGCATCTAAGAAATATTTGCCATGGACAGACTGCATTGGGATGTCATTTGATATGCAATCAAGAGAAATGCATTGTGCAGCCTCCTTAAAATGACATCAACCATGCGATGTGGTATCAAATGAGTTGGGCTATGATTCTGAATCAAAGACACTATGAAAAGATTGAGAGGGAACTAGAGAGTAACATGGCATGAATGATATAACAACCAATTGTCTGGTATGTAATTCCACCCATTATATTTATTTTCCATAAGTCAATAAGTTTGAATAAAAATCTTTCTTGTTTCTTCTTCTTCTTCTTGTTATTGTTATAAATTACCTTTCATTTTTCTCTTTGATTTTGTTTTCTTTATTGCCATTGTGACGATCAGTTGAATTGTTAAAAAAATTAGAATTATTCAAAAACATTTAATAGGATATCCAGATTTACCACTAACCCCCTAATATGCATGCAAAATACATAAGTGCATCATTATAGAGTATAATATACAATTTTTTCATAAATTGTGTCTGGTTCTGTAGTGATTTCGCAATGGACAAAAGTCCTGTCATACATGTTTAACAGATTGGGCAACTTTTATTGCAAATAGTCCTCCCGCACCTTCTCATTCTGATAAGTAAAGACATTATATAAATTTGAGAGGAGCATCAACTTTTACTTGGAACAAAAAAAGCTTATTTCTCACACATTGATGAGTGCAATAATTATACAGAAAGAAACTAGGATGAAATCAAACATATAACACCCTTTAGGCTTCAGTTACTTAATCAATTCAATAGATTATATCAGTGGCATTTTCCAAAAAATCAAGAACAGTTCAGAAGACAGGTAGATATGTAGGAATAGATAGATAGAATCACGCTTGAAGAAGCTTGCACCAATATTTATCTGTGACACATTAGTCAAACCTTCTACAGCTAAGCCATTCGACTGAAATCAGTATGCTCAGGGAAAGTTGAATTCAAGTGGTCATTCAACACAGAAATTCAGGTGTACATTTTAGTGCTTTATAGTCTCTTATGTGCACATGCGCGTGCACGCACATGCGTACACACAAAGATAGACAGATACACACTTCAATTTTATGTTCATAGTTCGGGTTGGTTTTCCTATCAATCTTTAAGCATAGTTCAGATCCTGATTTGAAATCATACCAGAGACAAAGTCTTAAGCCTAAACCATTGTCTCAAAACCTAAAAAAACCAGCTTGAGCCAGTGAGCAGACCGAATAAGATGATTGGAAGTTAAAAACAAAGTTACCTCATCATGAGGAAGGCAGACCCCCCTCTTTCCCTGAAACTCGCAGTCCCTCTCATACCGAACCCCATTCTTCATAATATAACGAAAAGCATTGTTCACTGTAAATTCATAGCACCGGCAGGAGTCGTAATCAGATTCCTTTTTAGGCTCGTTACAGTTTATAAGATCTTGAGGAGACAACAGGACAAGTTCTATGCTCTTCTCTTTAATTTTCAGCAGGGCTGCTATAACAGTGCATGCTGCAATTGCCCAGCTGCAATCTAAAGAAAGAAAACAACTCCTGTAAGTTTTTCGATTAGAAAACGGCATAGCAATGAGTGAATACAGACACTAAAAAAATTAAAATACAGATCCTATGTAAAAAAAAAAAAAAAAATGTACTTGTTTAAAAATTAGAAACCAAGTATCGGGTCACCTGATGCATAAAATACTTTTTAAAACACTTGTGTAAAAAAAAACTAAAAAACAAAGCAACAATTACCATAAAATAGTGAGGTACACTAAATAATTAAAACAATGAAAGATGAAATTTTAAGGTGAAAAACAATTTGTACCTATGAATAATTACATTATACTGAATTTAGAATGTTTAACATCTCAAAAAATGATTCATAAAGAAAAAAATGTAGCACTGAAAATATCTCCCAAAATCCTAATTTCTTATAATTTATAAGCTAATGATTCATTCCACAGGGAGTATCTAAAGCAATTAGTTCTTTTTATAGTATTAGGAGCTGGGCAAAATAATTATATGTGATAATTTGGAGAAGAAGTTTAGTATATACATTATAACTCACCAAATATCTCAGTACAAAACCAACCTTGGCACCTCTTAAAGGCTTGAACTCCAATTTCATTAAAATATGAGACAAAAACAACAGGTTCTTTCTTATCACATATAAAGACGGGTTTCATTTAATGATTACGGCAAGCCCATGAACCCAGTACAAAAATCGTAAAGTTTGAACTATCTGAATTTCCCATTTAAACAAGATTATAGTCAGGTCAAGAATCTGCATTTAAAGACAATTACCAAATTTGTGTGAAAGCAAATTATAAAGATAGAGAGTGACAAATACGATGAGGTTTACAATAAGGGACTCACTGCAACGCCCCTGATTTCTGACTTCATTTAGAACCTGATGTTCCCTCCAATCCTTGTACAATGATGGGGTGGCACGGTCAAGTTCCTGCAAATACCATCAAAGCCCTAAACATAAAGTAATCTACAAGAAAAGAAAAAGAATCTTTTTTCTCAATGCCCAGAGAAAATATAAAAGATTTAAGGTTTGAAAAAAGAAAAAAAAATTACATTTCTGGGTGGAGATTCGGAGGCTAGGAGAGGGACAAAGAGAGATGGAGATGGAGATGGAGATGGAGACAGTGGGTGGCTCAATCGAACGTTAAGGTTGAATCGGGTGCAGACTTCAAACGGGTCGGGTCTTTGAAGGAACATATATGAGCTTTGACGGTTAGGATTTGTTTTAGAATTGATGACCGGCTATAATCTGTTCTAGTTGCGAACAGATTCAAAACACAAGCACTCAAGAACTGCATTCAAAACTAATCAACCAAGTGCATTTAAAAAAAACCATCCACAGAAAACATGTAATTTTCGAGATAAAAAATAATCAGCAGACTCATAGTTTTCAACAAGGTGCATCAAAAAACCATCGACAAAAATTTTCAAGAAACGATTGGAGAGCTGCATTCAAGAAGAATATGTCAGAATTAACAAATTTCATTCAGAATTCATCAACAGAGTCGCAGTTAAAATGAATGGACAGAAGAAGAAAAAGAAAAAGAAAAAGCAAGAACTATATGGGATCAAGAAGGATGAACACCAACACCTCAAAAGTTTAAAAACATATAGACATCACTCACCTTCTCGTAAATTATTTGCCTGATCGTATTCAGCACATTCATTCGATGAATCCCGTGCCGACTGCTCGAAGGAAGCGAATGGCAACGGATTATCTCATAATAGAGCTCGTCCTTGTTCAATGCAAACCCATATATCTTTCCTGACTCCCTGCCATCATTAGCCATGATCGTTCAGAAAAACCCAAATCTTCTTCTTGGTTCCTTAAGTTACTGGAAAATGGGGGAAAATGAGAGGAGGATTGAGCAGATGTTGGAGTGGAGACGTGACTTGTTTGTGGTATGTGTGATGGTGCCATATATATATATATATATATATATATATATATATATAGGTAGTTTTTGAATTGAATAGAATATCCTTTATCTCCTCCTCTCATTTCTTTAAAAAAAAAAAAAAAATCGACTCTAATTTCACTCCCTTGCATTCTGTTTTGATGAAACTGGGCTCACTTGATGAGTTCACAGACCCGAAAATGGTGAAGATCTGCTGCGTTGGAACTGGCTATGTCGGTGGCCCGACCGCCCTGAAATGCCCGGCCATCAAGGTCGTGGCGGTCGACATCTCCCTCGCCCGCCCGTGTCACACTCCCCATCTACGAGCCCGGGCTTGACGACATGGATCGTCAAGCAGTGCCGCGGCCGCATAACCTATTCTTCAGCACTGACGTCGATTACGGCGGATACTTGCATGTTGTTTACACTAGTAGATACTGGATATCAGTGTTGGATGATTATGCTACTTGATCTGTTATCTTTAAAAAGGCAATATAGATTGTCCATTAGCAACACATCGCAATATCTTTTTCTGAGCACTCCCACCATAGTTGCAGACTTTTTGTGAGAACTGCGACAATGATCGTAGTCCTAATTACACTGAGAATATCTGAAATTTTTAGGACTCCATTGATACAGATACCTCATATATTAATAACAAATACAATAATTAATAATAGTTAATCACAATTGATAAATAACTAAAGCCAAATAATAGTTAGCATCTCAATACCAGTTATCTAGCCAATAACATTAGTAATAATTTATAAATTAAATTAACAAATAACAGCAGGAGAAAAAAGGAAAATGAAAAAAAAAAATTAAAATAAAATGAAGTCCAAGCCCAGGCGAGGCCCTTAAAAAAAAAAAAAAATGAAAATAAAAAAATAAATAAATACGATGCTAGGATTCGAACCAAGTCTCACCCGCGCAACAAGCAAATCAACACCCTTAACCAGCGTGCCGCATTGGCTTGCGGTTTTAATTGACTTATTAAACAAATAAAACACTTAAACTTCTAACAATTACACAATTGATTGAGCAATTTATCTGATGGTTTAAAACACCAAATAAATCAGCTCAACCCGACTGATGAAGTTATCTCAGGTCCCAATTATTCTCAGAATTTAATTGGAGAATTTTTGGTATTTACTATTTATGTTTGTATTGTGGGTCGTCCCACCATTTCAAGAACCTTAGGGGAAAAAAATTCTAGTTCTCTTACTCTCATCACTTCCTCTCTTCCCAAATCCACTCTAGACGGGACCACCATCGCGCTGAATGGGAGGATTTGGAATTCAGACCGAAAGGGAAGCGACTTCCGGCGAGTGAATCTTATTTTTTTGTAAGTTTTAGTTCACTTAGGCATTTCATCAAACACCTTGAGCCCGTTAACTTATTTAACAGAATTCCATCACAAAACTCCACCCAAAAACTTTGTAAAAATACTGAGAAGCACCCAAATTGTAACTTACTATTTAATATAATTTCTCTTAGATTTTTAGAATTCTTATTCATAAATAAATAATAAAATATAGAGGTTTCTCGGCTAGCACCATCCGGCCGAGACTCAGATGCTTCTCGCCAAGAGAATTGCTCGCTTTAATATTAAATTATAGTATCTCAGTATAAATACCACATAGTAATAATAATTAATAACAAATATATATTAGTAACAATACAATAATTAATAATGATAATAATAATAGTTAATCACGACTGATAATAATTTAATAAATAAAACCAAATAATAATTAACATCTAAATACAAGCTACGCATGCAATAACAATAATAATAATTTATAAATCAAATTAATAATTAACAATGGAAAAGAAGAAAAAAGAGAGAGACAACATAAAATGAAAATGAACAACAAGCCCAAGGTAGAAACCTTTACCGAAACAAATAATTGAAAGCAGAGCCACAAACCCTGGCCCACCTACCTCCTTTTCTTCTCTTTTCTAAGTTAGCCCAACAAAGCCCAGCCCACATAACTTTAAGCCTTACAAAGTAAATGAAAACAAAAAAAATATGCAATTTGTTGGAGACGAACTTGGGTCCCCCATGCAATAGCCTGTTGCCTGAACCAAAGGGCAGCATGGGTACTGTCATTTTACTCACCGCCTCTCTCGTTCACAGGTGTTACCACGCCTTGGGAGCCATTCAGCCGGGTAGGGCCACTGGGTTTCACCCGGAGGCTCACTGGAATCAACAGCCCAGATACGCATGGTGACGACTGTGACAAAAAACGCGGTGAGCAAACAATTATCAACTGATTTGTGTCTGTATGACAATGTAAAAGATTGTTGCCACCATCTTGGCCCGTTGAAAGTAAGGAGCTTTTGTATCGGGAAGAGAAATATTTGAGTCGATCCTTCCATTCTAGTTTGGGAACTTTGGCACTCTATTGTTCAAGGTAGAATTCAGAAGGAGCATTTTTTTCTGACTAAAACTAGATATGGATAAGGCATACAACTGAATTAGAGGGGACTTTCTGTTGATTCCTCGGGACATTCAGAACCAACTACCAGAGTTGTCGAGAACAATCACAAACGTACGAAAAGAGAATAAAGTAGAAGATACGAGATTTAACGAGGTCTAATAATTTGTTTACGTCCTTGGGGTAGAAGAGAGAAATATTATTAATCAAATTACCAATATAGGTTACAAACAGAGTAATGAAACTCTCAATATATAGCCTCAAAGAAAGCCAATAGAAGGAAACCCAATCAGATTAAGAATCGTCTTCAAAAAGAAACTCGAATTGCACTCAAACTACTAAATACAACGCAGTCTGTGAAGCCTCCAAACTTCCCTTGAAAGCTGTCCAGCCTTTCCGAGTTGCTTCTCCGCTGGAAGTGAGAATGATATTTGGATTGCTGCTTATAACTGATACTCCATGCTTTGTTCTCAACTCCGAAGTGACATCAAGCTACATCTTGAAGTGACTATGAGATGCCGCTCCGATAGTGAAATTCCGATCTCACCAAAACGCTCATACCTGAGTGTTTCGCTCTGGCTCCGAGATTTGTAGAAGAAATTTCTCAAAGAAATTTTGGTCCAGAGGCTCCCCCGCTGCTTCCAACCTCCAGGTCGATCCGTGTAATGACTCTATGTAGGATGACAAATCTTTTACAACATCTCTTAGCCATCCTCAAACAACAAATTAGTTGAGTTAAAAGCCTCCAGCTTTTATATCTACTCCCCACTCCTTCTTTTAAGCTTCTCCAAGTTTCAGCCTTGCACAGACGTGGATCCATTGGAATATGGCATACACAAAGAACTACTCCATGTGTTTAAATGGAAAGGATATTACTTATCATTGTTATATCCAACGAATGGTCTTCAAGATGGTGACCCTTTAGCACCAGTACTTTTTATCTCACCAAGCACTGCCTTAGCGCATTAATCAATAATGTGGCTAGAATAGGTCATGCATGAAGATATCTCCTGCGTGGCATGACCAACCCACCCCATCACACACACACACAGACACACACACTCTATTTGAAGTTAAAGATGACACCCTTATAATTGGAGAGGACGCGCTGAGTTGCACTCATTCACGACAGCTATTTTTACCCATCTTTGTGCATCTGGATAACGTATCAACTGAAGAAGTCACGGATGTTCTGAACATCAACCATGATTCCTTGGACTTCCTGCATGCTGTAGTGGATTTGGTGTCGCACCCTATCCGGTAGAGAGAAACTTTCAGTGTCTTAGATGATGCCATTGCGTCAGGTAGACCTTGATGAAATGACTGCTGGAGCTTGTTGAAAAAATTGGATATTTATTATCCAACAGTTTTGACATGAAGGATCTGAGAGTTGCTAATGTAATTTTAGGAATTAAAATCACCAGAACACCAGATGGAATCAGTCTATCTTAATCTCACTACGTGGATAAGATGATAGAAAGATTCAAGGATCATGGGATAAAGGAGAATATAAATCCTTTTCTCCCACACGTCCAACTTCAAAAGAATACAGGAACTGGAATACGACAGTTGGAGTATTCTCAGATTATCGGAAGTCTAATGTATTTGATGAATTGTACTAGACCCGATATTGCTTACGCTGTAAGCAAGTTAAGCAGATATATTAGCAATCCTAGTGATCAACATTGGACTGCTCTACTACGAGTATTGGGTTACATATCACATACCAAGGAATATGCCTTGAGATATGGACAGTATCCACCTGTACTTGAAGGATACAGTGATGCTAATTGGATTGCAGATTCTGAGGAATCAAAATCAACTAGTGGATACGTATTTACTCTAGGAGGAACAGCGGTATCTTGAAAATCTTCTAAGCAAACATGTATTGCCCGTTCCACTATGGAATCGGAATTCATAGCCTTAGATAAGGCTGGAGAAGAAGTAGAATGGCTTCGACAATTTTTGAAAGATATACCATTATGACAAAAGTCAGTGCCCGCTATATGTATACACTGCGATAATCAAGCAGCTATATCTAGGGTACAAAATGTTATATATAACGGTAAGTCTAGACATATTCGTCGTAGACATAATACTGTTAAGCAGTTGCTCTCAAACGGAATTATCTCTATTGACTTTGTCTCGTCAAAAGATAATTTAGCGGATCCACTTACTAAAGGTTTAAGTGGAGAGCGTATAAACTGCGCATCGAGGGGAATGGATCTAAAAGCCTAACCTTACCGAGTCATCTTAATGGAAACCTCACTTAGCGACTGGAGATCCCACAGACTAAGTTCAAGAGGAAAAACTAGTTATGATTGACTCAGCAAGTAAGCACTTAGAAGCTTGACCCAATCCATTCCGAAGGTGCACATAAGTGCTTTTCTACAAGTGGATTAAAGATAAGCTTAACGCTTTTAATGATGCCTATATCTTGTTACTAAACAAGTGGAGTAGAGTAGACTACTCTTAATAGGACGATCACCTATGTGAGTATAGAGTTGGGTCGGCTCTTTAGGAATTTCTATGGAGGCTGTTATTCCCTAAAGATACTCTCTGAAACCAAGAATGTCCAGGGCCAAAACGGACACAACCGAGAACCAAAGTTGATTTGGAAAGTCACTGTGTGAAGCTTGTTGACTTGGCTTACACTAACGGCTAACAGTTCAAGACTTAGTTTACTGATTAGCCAGTAAGTCCGATAAAGCTTTCGTTATGGAAGGTTCAAGACCAAGTTCACCTATCCTGATGCAGTTTCTTTTCTAAAGTACCTTTCACAATAAAGTCAGTATCTTTGTGTGTCAATTCCTTGAATCTCCATTCATTGTGGGGGATTGTTGGAATATGAAGAATATATATTTGTGAATCTTTGAATTGAATTACGGCGAGATCTGTTGATCGAATCAATTGGATGATGGTTGGAGTGTGTTCTCCTTCCACTGGGGATGAACGTGGTATATTCATATGTTCAATTCCAACTTCAAATGAATGAGATATTTAAGTCTAAAGATTACCTAATTCAAAGCTAAAATGGGACTAAAGGTAGCTAAAAGCATTTAGTCCTACATTGGCCATGGGATGAAAGTTTGTACTGTTTAAATAGAGAAAATTGAGAACAAAGGCGTGCCCTTTGGGTATTTGGAGTTTTCGCGCGAGATTGGGAGGAAACCATGCCCGCACATGCGTGCGCGCGCCGCTGCCGGCGGTGGCGGCGGCAGCGGCGGCCAGCCGGCCGGCGCCAGCGCAGGGGCTGGGGCCGGGCCTGGCTCGGTCTAGGGGTTCGGGTTCCCTAACTGGCCTGATTCTTCTTGAACTGAGACTCACGGGTATGGGTTACGCGAAGCATACCCGCTCCGCTATCCGGATCCGAACCGCCCCACTAACGGACCCGCTCCGCTATCCGGATCCGAACCGCTCCGCCAACGGCTATCGCGGCAGTTGGACGGCCAACGGTTGCAGTGGTTGGGTCGAACCATTGCAACGGTTCAGACCGAACCGTTGCAACTATTCATTGGGTTCAAACCAGTTGGCCCCTTCCGGAGCGCTATAAATAGCGCTCCGAATTCTCAATTGAAAATAGAAAACAACACACCAACAGCAAGAAATCTGAAGGAGATCCTCTCTCTCTCAGTCTTGAAGTGACTTCCAAACAGGAAGTGGGAAATCAGTAAATTTGGTTTTCGAAGCGGCTTCCAAACGAGATTCTGTAAAAATTCATTCTAAAAGAGGGCTCAGAAAATTCAACAGATTCTTTAATAGAATTGTTGTCTGAATCTGAGACTTCTGAAGAATCCTGCTGCTTCAATAATCCTGTGAAGGTACTGGTTAACTACGGTTCGACCGTACGGTGATTTGGTAGTGCTATCCAAATACCGTGAAGGAGTGTTGTATCTTGGGAGACCAGCGTCCAGTAACCCGTTAGCACCAGTGCGGGGGATGTAATTGTCTTAAGGAGATTCGCTTTAAGCGTACCTCACTCCAAGTACTGTATAAGTGAATTAATTTCTTTATACAGGGGATATACTGATATTCAGTATATTGAGACTGATTTATATCAATCTAATTGGTGTTTAACCAAGGAAGGAAATTGAAAGGTGGTTCTTAAATTAAGGAACGTTCTATTGAACGGAAACCTCCCACCTGATATTTACCGACCTGGCCAATTAGATTGTTGATATTTCAGTGATATTGATTAGTTTTCAGATTGATCCCAGAAACCAACAATCTTAAGACAATTAAGATATTGAAGTTTCTTACTTCTATTCTGCGTGAATTTGCAGAAAATGTCTTAGACTAATCAAGATAGCTCTAGCAAGGCACCAAATATGCAGCTACAAGCTTTGATGCCTACTCCACTTCCTAACCCAAAGTCAGAGAAGCCAGGAAAATTTAACGGCATAGAATTCAAGAGGTGACAACAGAAGATGCTCTTCTACTTGATCACTCTTCATCTGGCCAAATTCCTGCAAGAAGATCCACCAGAGCTCGGAACTGATGCATGGACTCAATATAACTTCCTTTGCCGAAATTATATTTTAAATGGACTGGATGACTCTCTTTACAATGTCTACAGTCCCATCACAACGGCAAAGAAGTTATGGGCCAGTCTTGACAAGAAGTACAAGACTGAGGATGCTGGTACCAAGAAGTTCGTCATAGGAGTTCTGGAGTACAAAAAGGTGGACAGCAAGACTGTAATCAGTTAGGTGCAAGAGTTCCAACTTATTTTGCATGAGATAGAAGCCGAAGGTATGATTCTACCTGAAATCTTTCAGGTTGCTACTATCGTGGAGAAACTCCCACCTGGAGAGATTTCAAGAACTACTTGAAGTACAAGCGAAATGAGCTAAAGTTGAAAAATCTCATTGTGAGGCTTCGAATCGAGGAGGACAACCGAAATTCTAGAAAAGGAGCAGTAAGAACTCCTATGAAGCAAAAGCCAATGTGATCGAAGACTCACAGGGGAAAGCGTCTACTTCCAACGGCTTAAAGCGGAAGAAGACTTCCCAAGGGTACAAATGTAAGGTCCAAGAAGGCAAGAACATGCGCTTCAAGGGAACCTGCTACATTTGCAATAAAGAGGGGCATAAGGCGAATGAATGTCGCAGCCATCTCAAATAGAACAAGAATGTTGTTAATGGTCATTTTAAAAACAATGTTACAATGGTGGACAAAAAGTCCGTGTATTTGTACCCGAAGCTTATAAATAAAGGAAAATCTTCTGTGTATTTGCTTGAGTCTCCTACTTTATGGCATGCTAGATTAGGGCATGTAAATTACAAGTCTTTAAAGAACTTGTCTAATCTAGGATATATTCCTAAACTCAACTTGGAAGAAATTCGCAAGTATGAGATTTGTGTTAAGGCCAAGTTGGCGAAAAATTCATTTCACTTAATTGATCAAAATACAGAACCTTTAGGGTTAATTCATAGTGATCTGTGTGACTTGAAGTTTATGCCAACTAGAGGCAGTAAAAAGTATTTTATTACTTTTATTGATGACTGTACAAGATACTATTATGTGTATCTTTTAAACAGTAAGGATGAGGCAATGAATATGTTTATAACATATAAAGCCGAAGTTGAGAATCAACTCAACAAGAATATCAAGATTCTAAAATCCGATAGAGACGGAGAATATGAATCAAATGATTTTAGTGAGTTATGTGCTAAATTTGGTATAATCCATCAAACAACAGCACCATATACTCCTCAGCAAAATGGAATTGCTGAACGGAAGAACAGAACATTGAAGGAGATGGTCAACTCCATGCTCGTAAGTTCTGGAGCTCCACAGAACTTGTGAGGGGAAGCTCTATTAACTGCAAATTATATTCTAAATAGAGTAACCCACAAGAAACTTGGTCTTATACCATTCGAGTTATGGCATGGAAGGACACCTTCCTAGTATTACCTCAAAATATGGGGGTGCCTTGCAAAGGTGCTAGCACCATTACCTAAAAAGACTAAGTTGGGAGCAAAAATTATGGACTGCATATTCATAGGCTATGCCTTGAATAGTAGTGCCTACAGATTTCTGGTTCATAAATCTGAGATACCAGATATTCATGTAAATATGATTATCGAATCTAGAGATGCTATATTCTTTGAAGATATTTTTTCATATAAACGGGAAACAGATAAGACTTCTGGGAAAAGAACACATGATATGGCATTCAGGGATAAAAGCCCCGAGGAACCGACTGTTAATGCAGAAATTGAACCAAGAAGAAGTCAGAGATCTAGAATCTCAAAATCTTTTGGTCCTGATTTCATAGCATACGCTATTGAAAGCGAACCTCAAACATTTAAAGAGGCTATGTCAATCCTAGAAGCACAAATGTAGAAAGAAGCTATAAATAGCGAAATAGAATCCATACTAAGTAATCATACTTGAGAATTGGTAAACTTGCCTCCTGACAGTAAACCAATTGGGTGTAAGTGGATTTTTAAAAGAAAATTAAAACCCGATAGATCTATCGATAAGTACAAGGCTAGATTAGTAGCCAAGGGTTATCGACAAAAAGAAGGACTTGACTACTTCGATACTTATTCACCAGTAATAAGAATAACATCCATTCAGATGTTGATTGCAATTGCAGTATTGTATAACTTAGATATCCATCAAATGGATGTCAAGATTGCATTCTTAAATGGTGAATTAAATGAAGAAATATATATGGAGCAACCTGAAAGATTTATAGTCAAGGGCCAAGAACACAAAGTGTGTAAATTGGTAAAATCCTTATACGGTCTAAAGCAGGCTCCAAAATAATGGCATGAGAAATTTGATAGTGTCATGATCAAAGATGGATTCACTATCAATGAATGCGATAAGTGTGTTTACACTAAAATAGTTGGAAATGCATGTATCATTGTTTATCTTTATGTAGACGACAGTTAATATTTGGGACTAATATTGAAATTATTAAGTCCACTAAAAGAATGCTATCCAACAGTTTTGACATGAAGGATCTGGGGATTGCTGATGTAATTTTAAGAATTAAAATCACCAGAACACCAGATGGAATCAGTCTATCTCAATCTCACTACGTGGAGAAGATGATAGAAAGATTCAAGGATCATGGGATAAAGGAGAATACAAATCCTTTTCTCTCACACGTCCACCTTCATAAGAATATAGGAACTGGAATGCACCAGTTGGAGTATTCTCAGATTATTGGAAGTCTAATGTATTTGATGAATTGTACTAGACCCGATATTGCTTCCACTGTAAGCAAGTTAAGCAGATACACTAGCAATCCTAGTGATCAACATTGGACTGCTCTACTACGAGTATTGGGTTACGTATCACATACCAAGGAATATGCCTTGAGATATGGACAGTATCCACCTATACTTGAAGGATACAGTGATGCTAATTAGATTGCAGATTCTGAGGAATTAAAATCAACTAGCGGATACGATTTACTCTAGGAGGAGCAGTGGGATCTTGAATATCTTCTAAGCAAACATGTATTGCCCGTTCCACTATGGAATCGGAATTCATAGCCTTAGATAAGGCTGGAGAAGAAGCAGAATGACTTCGACAATTTTTATAAGATATACCATTATGGCAAAAGCTAGTGCCCGCTATATGTATACACAGCGATAATCAAGCAGCTATATCTAGGGCACAAAATGTTATATATAACGGTAAGTCTAGACATATTCATCGTAGACATAATACTGTTAAGCAGTTGCTCTCAAATAGAATTATCTCTATTGACTTTGTCTCGTCAAAAGATAATTTAGTGGATCCGCTTACTAAAGGTTTAAGTGGAGAGCGTATAAACTGCGCATCGAGGGGAATGGGTCTAAAAGCCTAACCTTACCGAGTCAGCTTAATGAAAATCTCACTTAGCGACTGGAGATCCCACAGACTAAGTTCAAGAGGAAAAACTAGTTATGATTGACTCAGTAAGTAAGCACTTGGGAGCTTGACTCCAATCCATTCCTAAGGTGCACATAAGTACTTTTCTACAAGTGGTTAAGGATAAGCTTAACGCTTTTAATGATGCATATATCTTGTTACTAAATAAGTGGAGTAGAGTAGACTACTCTTAATAAGACGATCACCTATGTGAGTATAGAGTTGGGTTGGCTCTTTGGGAATTTCTATGGAGGCTGTTATTCTCTAAAGATACTCTCTGAAACTAAGAATTTTCAGGGCCAAAACGGACACAACTGAGAACCAAAGTTGATTTGGAAAGTCAGTGTGAAGATTGTTGACTTGGCTTACACTAACGGCTAACAGTTCAAGATCTAGTTCACTGGTTAGCTAGTAAGTCCGATAAAGCTTTCGCTATAGAAGGTTCAAGACCTAGTTCACCTATCCTGATGCAGTTTCTTTTCTAAAGTACCTTTCATAATAGAGTCAGTCTCTTTGTGTGTCAATTCCTTGAATCTCCATTCATTGTGGGGGATTATTGGAATATGAAGAATATATATATGTGAATCTTTGAATTGAATTACGGTGAGATCCGTTGATCGAATAAATTGGATGATGGTTGGAGTGTGTTGTCCTTCCATTGGGGATGAACGTGGTATATTCACATGTTCAATTCCGACATCAAATGAATGAGATATTCAAGTCTAAAGATTGCCTAATTCAAAGTCAAAATGGGACTAAAGGTAGCTAAAAACATTTAGTCCCACATTGGCCATGGGATGGAAGTTTGTAGTGTTTAAATAGAGAAAATTGAGAACAAAGGGCGTGCCTTTTGGGTACTTGGAGTTTTCGCGCGCTATTGGGAGGAAACCATGCCCGCACATGCGCGCGCGCGCCGCCGCTGGCGCCGGCCGGGCGGGGCCGAGCTAGGGCTCGGGTTCGGGGTCCGGGTCCGGGTTCCCTACCCGGCCTGGTTCTTTTTGAACTGGGACTCACGGGTATGGGTTATGCGAAGCATACCCGCTTCGCTATCCGGATCCGAACCGCCCTACCAATGGACCCACTCCGCTATCCGGATCCGAACCACTCCGCCAACGGCTGTCGCGGCAGTTGGACGGCCAACGGTTGCGGTGGTTGGGTCGAACCATTACAACGGTTCAGACCGAATTGTTACAACTATTCGTTGGGTTCGAACCAGTTGGCCCCTCCCGGAGCGCTATAAATAGCGCTCCAAATTCTCAATTGAAAATAGAAAACAACACACCAACAGTAAGAAATCTGAAGGAGATCCTCTCTCTCTCAGTCTTGAAGTGACTTCCAAACAGGAAGTGGGAAATCAGTAATTCAGTTTCCGAAGAACTTCCAAAAGAGATTCTGCAAAATTCGTTCTGAAAGAGGGCTCAGAAAATTCAACAGATTCTTTAATAGAATTGTTGTCTGAATCTGGGACTTCTAAAGAAGAATATTCTTCAACCTTCCTTCTTCCTCTACAGTGGGTGCTCCTCCAAAGTAAGGGCAAATATTCTCCCGAAATTTGTCTCTGTCCCGCTGCTTCAATAATCCTGTGAAGGTACTGGTTAACTACGGTTCGACCGTACGGTGATTTGGTAGTGCTATCCAAATACCGTGAAGGAGTATTGTATCTTGGGAGACCAGCGTCTAGTAACCCGTTAGCACCAGTGCGGGGGGACGTAATTATTTTCTTTATACGGTGATTTGCTTTAAGCGTACCTCACTCCAACTACTGTATAAGTGAATTAATTTTTTTATACAGGGGATATACTGATATTCAGTATATTGAGACTGATTTATATCAGTCTAATTGGTGTTTAACCAAGGAAGGAAATTGAAAGGTGGTTCTTAAATTGAAGAACATTCTATTGAATGGAAACCTCCCACCTGATATTTACCGACCTAGCCAATTAGATTGTTAATTTTTCAGTGATATTGATTAGTTGTCAGATTGATCCCAGAAACCACAAATGTCTTATTTTGCAGGTTCGTTTTAATGAAGGGAGAGAAGATAAGACCAAAGAAAAGACAGTTAAATTCTAATTTAATTGGATTTATTTGATAAGCTAAACATAAAGCCAAATAAATACAGTTAAAAACTAATTTAGAAGAATCAATTTGGTTAGTTTGAAGAATCCAGGAGATATAGGCAAATTCAGAAGTCCAAATATAATCTTGTCAATATACAAAAAGATATCTGAAGGATTTGGATGTATATTCAGAAGATTCAGAGAGATAAGACACAATCTAACTGAAGATCAAGAGATAAAGCAAAAATTTATCTCTAACCTTATCTCCAATCTTATAAGAAGATCTTTTCTGTTGGGCAAAAGATTTTGGCCCTATCTTCGTACGCTCTCCATTGTCCAGTTTTGACTGTAAATACTTGTATTCTGAAGGCAAAGGGGCACCATAATTGAGCAAAGACAGAATCTAGGTTAGGGTTTTATTCTATTTTAGTGTAGATTTTTACTCTTCTATGTAATTTTTATTTTTATTTATGTAACTTAGAAGATAGGTGTTTCATGAGAGAATGAGGGTGAAGGTTGTACTGAGAGTGATACCGGTGTAAGTATTCTTCTTTTTTTTCATCGTTACTTGATTTAATCTAATGTTACAAGTTTTATTTTCTTCTACTTTTCTTCTTCTTCTTGGTTTTGATAATAATCTATTTGAGTCGAATAACATCGGTATTGCCTTGCCTTGTGAATTCCACCGATAGCTCATGATGATAGATTCCTCCCTATGTTTGTATAATTTTATACTTGCTCAAAGAAGCCTTAATAATGTAATGTGAACGGGGAATGAATTATATCTTATTGGTTATGCGTTGATCGCCTCCGAATAAAGGTAAACATGTCAACGATCCAAGGTAAGTCATCAACTAAAAGAGGTAAGTATTTTAATTTTTTTTCATTTCATGGTTAGAAACACTTCCAAAAACAACGCTTTCATTACTATTTTAATTCTTACTTTTTAACTAATTTTTTCTTTTCCTTTCAAATGATCACCATCTTCTTTCATCTTCCATTTTCTTTCTAATTTAACCATAGATATATTTCTTTTCTTTGAAAAAATATAGAAGAACTTTGAACTAGTTTAATTAACTTAAAAGGAACATACAACACGCTTCCTATGCAGGTCCCTCCTTGTAGATCACGACCTGCATAGCCACTTGCTATAGCGGTAGAATTAAAAACTTGCACTTTTATTCTTCATTTCTAAAATTCTATATTTTTGTGCATAGGTGAACTTCAATTTAATTTTGGCGCCGTTGCTGAGGAGTGTAAACCCCTGATCCCTAATGTACATATACATAATATGTTAAACAACTAAGTCTTGACATATGATAATTAAACATGTATTATCCGTAATGTGTAAGTAAATATACTGTCTCTTATTATTCATACTCTTGATATGTATTATATAGTATTGTGATTGTACTACTGTCGAATATGTTATTGCTTCCTTCATTTTACCACTCACTAGGTCACTTTCTGATGACCCTGGGCTTACATGCCCAGGTTGGAGATCCGAGTTATCATATTATCAGATATTTCATTGGATTCACTTAGGAGACTCGTCATCGATACCCTTCATAGGTATCCTTATTATTTAGTCTTTATTTCCTAATTTATCCATATTTCTATATCTATCAAGATTACTAACCCCTTTCTGCAGGTATTCTTGTACTTATTTAATACTGGAACTCTTGTGTATATGAAGACTATTTCCTATACTGAGGCTTAGCGCATGTACATGAGGGTATTTATGCCCTCTGAATGTACGCCGCCATAACGTCCCCGTACCTGCGGGATTGGGGCGTTACAGGGAGAGACTGTAATTTTTTTCTTTTTGATTAACTTTAAACGGTTTAACTTTTTCTTCTCTGTTTTCTGTGCAGGGGCTAAATTTAGAAACTAGGAGTTGTGCACATGTTGCTACTCTGTGCCTCTGTTCAAGAAGGCAGAGCAACAGAGCCCATAACTGTGCCTCGCAAACGCGGCAAAAGCCACATTTTCGTAGCATTTGTGGTGAACTACTAGTTGTAGTTTCTTGCAGGTTACTTAAAATTCAAGGATTTAGCTACTTCAGTGTTTAGTTTTCCTATTTAACGTATTCTGCACACTATTCTAACTCAATAGTAAAATGATGATTGTTAAATGCTAAAAACAGTTTAGACTTTGCATTAGACACATGTCAATTTGTTTACCTTTTACATTACTGGAGAAGAGTATTGGAGCCAAGGTATGTGTGCATTGCATATATATGTAAGAAACACATTTTGAGTGATTCATATTGCTTAAGTGTTGCTTATACTATATACTTGTACATTGCACTAAATTGAATTAAGGGTTTGTCCTATAAACATGATAAGGTGGGGAGTCACTACCCTTCCTTATCCCGAAAATCATCTCCACATTCACTAATCAAGCCTAACTAAATCTCAGACTCAATATGATACTGACCTAAGGGGAAAGTTGATTAGAATATAACCCTTGTCAAATCGGTGTCAAAGGTCGGAGATTGAGAGATAAAAACCTCAAAGGCTCGTGGCTTGGCTTAATTAGGCCCGTTGCTTTTAGCGCGAATAACTCCCACCAATCTCGCCCTGATCTGGCCGATTAACTTGTGGTCAGATTTTGTAATATACCCCTCGTGAATAGTCCAACCAGTTAGGAGTCATTTAGGTCCAAGGTCTATCCTAACTTAGGCTAGATTTTGCTTCTTTGTTCGCTTGTTTATTTGCTTCTTTTTATTTTTGTTTTTGACATCTTGGTGATATGGATTATAATTACAATTATTCCAATGCATATAATGATCCATAATTCACCTCGACCTCTTTTGACTCGGATATTACCAGCCCGACATTTCATAACTCTAGCCAACCAAGTATGCCAAATTAGTCTTATCTGAATCAACATATGCCTTAGTCCCAATATTATGAACAAGACTGGAATAATCATTGTTTTCACTCTTCACAGAGTCAGTGGGGATACAACTTTCCCGAGTCATATTATCAACAACCTTACCAACATTCAGCTTCATATACTCATATTTTCAAACAACCGATAGAAGAACCAATTAACTGAGAAAAAAAGGATGGAATCCTTAGAAGAGCTCGAGCGACGAATTCAAATTTAGAAAACTGAAAATCCTATCAAAATTATCAAATTCAAGATCCTTACTCTAATTTTCAAGTCCCACAACAAGAAGAAGAACCTACTGACTTAGAAAAGAGTATGCAATACATGATTCAAAAACAATATGATTCATTCGATAGGTTAGAAGCACAAATGGATCGTTTGAACAACATGCTAAATGATAGGAATGAGAAACTCTACCTAACACATTTTCGACCATTCCCGATTGCCCTAGACATATTGACTGGGACTAAGAATCAAGGTGTTTTGGAGACTTTAACCAAGATTCAATTTCACCACAGCAACTTGAACTTGACCAATGCCAATCCTTTAACAAATTGGCAAGTTTCCATTCAATGAGATTGAACTTGATTATGAATGTGAGCCTAATCCCTAACCTTATGATTTAGCTCCAAACATTGAATCTATGTTGACTCCGGTATCCTTACACAAATTGACTCAGTTCCCGAGCCAACTTTAATTCCCGTGCCTATAAATCTTGAAATTAAATCCCTATTTTGGATAGTCACATTCCATTGGTGAAAAGGAATGTGAAATTCAATTCTTTGATTTGAAACCAACTATTGAATTAAAATTGACTCTCGAACCTAAACTTGATTTTTTTTGAGTCAGTATTGGTTCCCAAACCTATTTTTTTGAGCCCAAATCAACTACTCTACCGAATCACATTCTTTTGTTGGACCTAGGTATTGAACAAAATGACTCGGAGATGATATTCCAAGATTGGTCATATAACCAGGATAATTTTAATGTTAGGGTATTTCATGATCCTATTCACTTAGGGGATTGTAATACTGTAATAAAAAGGGGTCGTCAAAAGTGGGTTCCTTGATAATCCATGTAATTTAGATTGGACAAAAATGATTGGCCAAATCCGATCACCACCGGAACCATCACCTTCAGGTAACATTTTTCTTCCTTTTTTTCTTTTTCATGCATTTATGCATTCATTCATACATTGAGGGCAATGCATGAGATATGTATGGGGGAGGGTTCTAACATAACATAGGTTTTGTTTTAAATTTATAAATATATATATATATATATATATAACATTTTCTTTACTTTTAAAAACTTTTTGGAAAGAGAAATAATTTTTGACCTATTTTTTATAAGAAATTAAGTTAATTTTAAGGAATAGGAGATTCATAATTAGGATTTCTTATACTTGATAACAATAAGATTATTTGTTTGATTTCTAGGGTTAGGAAGAAAATTGAAAAATTAAGATAGTCGTGTTTTTTACTTTTATGAAATATGCATACTTTATACACTTACACACTTAGGATTCAAAAACAAAGATTCTTATGTCTTATAAAAAAGAAAAAATATATATAAAAATCCTCTGATTAAGCTGGGCATTTGTGCCTCATAAGGCATAAGTATTCACGCCTAAAAGCGGTCCATCTTCTAAATAAAAACTCTTAGTTTTGTAGGCTTGTTTTCTCGAGTCCTTAAGTCCTTAGAGTGTTTTCTCACTCGGTGCTCTAAGACCGTCCTGTTTGAGAGTTACCGACTAAAGGCTTGTTACATGGGCCGATTAAAAAGCCTAATAAAACTAAGGGATAATACTACTAAAAATATGAAAAATAAGGTATAAGAGTTAAAGTTGAAGATCCCCGAGTCAAAATTTCACTGTCACAGAGGTGCATATGACCTAAGGTAAAATAATAGGTTAGATGAGAAATACAGTCTGATTCCTTACCTGATTAATAACAAATTTTTAAATAGATAAGTTTAGGAATGAAAAATTCAGTTTTTGTATAACTTATAGATTACTTGAATTTTTACAATAATACTTTAATATTTTCTCTATTTATCAAAATTTTTTTCAAAAATAATAACATTTTGTTTCTCTTTCTTTATGAATTTTATAGATGTAATCTACTAAAAACCCTCACGAAATAAAACTCATCTTCTAGGGATAACCTAGAGATTTAACAGCTTGTTGCACATGCTAAATGCAACCGTGATCCATACGAAAGTGTGTTATATGAGGTTAGCTCTATTTTTCTTTATTTTGCTCAAGAACGAGCAAAAGATAGGCATGGGCGTGTGATTTTACACGTTTATTGCATATATATTATTACATTCTTACATCTATCTTGTAATAAAACCTGCTAATTTCTTGTCTTAATGAAGAGAGAGAAGATAAGACCAAATAAAAGACAGTTAAATTCTGATTTAATTGGATTTATTTGTTTAACTGAAGATAATACAGTTAAAAAGAATTTAGAAGAATCAATTTGGTTAGTTTGAAGATAGGAGATAGTGGCAAATCTAGAAGTCCAAATGCAATCCTATCAATATATAAAAGGATATCTAAAGAATTGGGATATACATTGAGAAGATTTAGGGAGATAAGACACAATTTAACTGAAAATTAAGTGATAAAATAAAATTTATCTCCAACCTTATCAGAAGATCTTTTCGTTGGGCAAGAGATTTTACCCTTATCTTCGTACTCTCTCTTTTATCCAGTTTAGCTATAAATACATGCATTTCTGAAGGCAAAGGGCACCATGATTGAGCAGAGATAGATTCTAAGTGAGGTTTTTGTTTTAGTTTAGTGTAAGTTTTTCTTTTCTTTCAATGTAATTTTTTTTTATTTATGTAACTCAGAACAGAGAAGAGTTTCATAAGAGAATGAGAGTGAAGGTTGTGCTGAGAATGACATCATGTAAGTATTCTTCTCTTCTTTCATCATTACCTGATTTCATCTAATGTTACAAGTTTTATGTTCTTCTACTTTTCTTCTTTTTTATGTTTTGATAATAATTCAAGTGAGTCGAATAGCATCGGCATTGCCTTGGCTTTGCGAGTGCCACTGATAGCTCATAATGATGGATTCCTCCCTATGTTTGCAGAACTTTATATGGAGTAAACATGAAGATATGGTATAAAATATGCAAATATAAAGACCAATCACACCCCCACACTTATCTTTTGCTCGTTCCGAGCAAAACAGAAAAACTAAGAAAATTATTACACCAATTTTGCAGATGACGCGATTGCACTTGTAAGATCACCTAGAGGGGGGGTGAATAGGTGATGGCTAATCTAATGGCCACTTATGAACAAATAATGCGGAATTAAAACTAAGATGACCAAATTAAACTTCTTTTAATTAAACACTTATGTATAACACAAGAGTGTTGCCGAATTCCCCTTGCGAGGCTCTGGACAAACTCCTCTAGATTCCCCTTGAATGGGTTGAGGTGCCGCGTTGGCTCTCTTGGTTGAATACAAGTGTTAGCAACAATCCCACGCAAGTATATATCAAATATGCACAAGGGTATATCAAGCATGTAAAGTAAATACAATGTAAGTAATGCAAGATATAATAGAGACAAAAAGAGTAAGAGAGCAAGAGTGAGTAATCGCAAACACAAAGGGTTTGTTTCGAGGTTCGAGCACACTTGCTCTACATCCCCGCCTTCGACACACGAAGGATTTTCACTATGCACGATCCAACCGGATCTCTCCTTGGTGCCGCAACACCTACAAGCCCTCGGACTCCCAAAGTCCCTTACACACCACAAGCCCACCGCTCGTCGAGGCCGCACCTCAAGCTACAAGAGTTCGCACCCGAACCCTAAACAACCACGAGCACACTTGCCCGTCTCCTCAAAGTACAAGATGAAATCTTGGTGATCTAAACACTTGATCACCTACAAAAACTCTCACTACAACACCTATAGGATGAATAGCTCAATGGATGCTCAAGTGTAGTGTGAGAAATCAAGGAAAGAACTTTTGATGGAAAACTCAAGAAAATCTCTTTTACACTCTTTGATAAAACTCTCCTTTTAATTGGAAGTATTGACTCTAATTTTGTGGAGAAAAACCCTTCAGAAAGACTGGGAAAAACTAGCTCTAAGGTCTCCAAAAATCTTAGCTCAAAACAATGACAAAACCCCCTTTTAAAGAGGCCAGAAAAATCTGACCGTTGGGCTCTGTCAGAGCTGCCGGTCGACCGGTCCGGTCGACCGCCAACGGTCAAGAATCCGACCGTTGGAGCCTCGGTCGACCGGCTCGGTCGACCGAGCACTTGGAGCAGAGAATTCCTTCTCTGTCGGTCGACCGGTGCGGTCGACCGAAGTTTCCCGAGAGCAAGCTCTCTGGAGCGGTCGACCGGCCCGGTCGGCCGATCCTCCAGTGCACACTGGCGTGCACGCTGTGCACGTCCGGTCGACCGACCCGGTCGACCGACCACTGTCAGTTCTGAAAAATCAGAACTGCCAGAACCTGAAAATTTGGGATTAAAGATAGGTCTTTTTGGCTTAATAAAAATCCCTAAATACTTAGAAATTCTACAAAAATAGTTTTATGATATAGAAACATGCTTGCACAAAATCAAGACATGTTTATTAAAGATTTGACTATTTTTGTAACTTGAAAATATTGGCTCATAATAAAAACTGTTTTTCTAAATCAACATGTTTTTCCAAATTTTCATCAAATATAAAAACAAGATATACTTTAAGGCATAGTGTGTATGGATATGATCCACTACACAATCAAGATGAAATATCTAGTTTTTGACATAAAGCACTAAACTTGGTTTTGAAAGATATGTATATAGGTAACATCAAAAACCAAGACATGTATTTTGTCCAATGAAAAATCTTTTTACCAAAAGAAAGAGTCTTTTCTAACTAAAAATTCTTTTATGAAAAGACAATTAAATCTCAAGAGTGTGTGTGTGATATGACTTGAGCAATCCACCAATCTATTCTATCCTTTACATTTTAACTAAAACAAATAAAAATCTTATACCTAGACACAAGTCTTCATCCTCTTGAAGTCTTCACTTGAAGGCTTCTCATCTTCTTGACTTGGTCCAAAAGCAATCCACCGAGCTCATCTCTAGATGTGTTCTTGATGCATAGGCTCGTGAATCAACCGGTGCTAGCTTCCAACTTGTCTTTAAATCCTTTGTTGAAGCTCCACACCTACTAAGATCTTGATAATGAATCTGTCACTAATTAAACACAAGATCATTAGTAAACATAACTGCATGAGTTGATCATCATCAAAACTAGGGTGATAGGCCTTTGGGCCAACAATCTCCCCCTTTTTGATGATGACAAAACTCATGGAGTTATATATGCATGGATTAAAGTAAAGCTTCAAAGAAGCTCCCCCTTAATCATGCATAACATGAAATAATAGATATGGCAATGAGGCACGCGAATATGTATGCAAGTATGGAGATAAAACATGCAACAAGCATAAATCAAAATCTTTTTCTCTTATTTGCAATACAAATATATATATGCATAAATACAAATCTTATACAACCTTAGTAAGGAAGACAAATACTTCTCCCCCTTAAGTAAGGAAATCATGCATATATCACAAATACATCACAAATACTTCTCCCCCTTTTTGTCAATCATCAACAAAGGGGTCAAAGTGAAATCAAATCAAACAAATTTTTCTCCCCCTTTTTGTCAAAAACAAAGAAATCAAGGAGGGGTATACAAATCAACCAATAAAGATTTATATGCGATATACATTCATGAAGAGGAAGACGTTAAGTTAGCTTCCCTACAATGTGCATTGCATGAAAGAGGGATGTGAAGCCCTAATTCACACAACACAACTATGTAATGCATAGAAGGAGATGTGAAGCTCCCCCTACACACGTATATCATATAAAGAAGAGATGTTAAGCTCCTCAATTTATAATATACTCAACATGAATCTATATGTAAGAGAGATGTTAAGCTCTCCTTGCATATAGGAAATACAAAACAAAACATTTTTAATTTTTCTTTATCAAAACAAAATTTTGAACTTTTCCCAATAAAATAAATTTTGAACCAATCATAATTTGTAATTTTGATACCAATAGAAAATAGCAATTGAAGATGTGTGATATCAAGTTATCATTTGCAAAATCTTTTATTGTTTCAACATATTGATATCAATTGTAATTATATAGCAAATTTGAAGTTGAAGCATATAGATACCAAATGAAAAATCTAAATAAAATCCTTTTATTTTCCATAAGCTTATGCATAGTTAATATAAGGTGTTAACTTAACTTAGCATAAACTTTTTGTGCTTTTAAGAATGTAAATCAATTGTAAAGCAAGCACATGAAAATCATATATATGTATGTGAATAGATAAGACCAATTTGAAAAATTAGGGCATACATATATAGGAACCAAAATGTGAGTAATATACCAATTGTAAAATTAACATTGTAAGTCATGTATATACTCATAACCAAAATTGGTAGGTTTTAAAAATAGTTATGTCTAAGCACTACCAAATTTGAAGAATAAATAACTAGTTATAAATAATTTTTGAAAAACTAGTTAAAGATCCTTCACAAGCATGAAATCATATGTTATTCATGAATTATACTAAATACATACAAGTTTAAGCACTCATAGTCCATAAAGCTCAAAAATTATCTTTTATCATAAAAGATGAGTGTTCAAAGGTTATGTAAATGGTATTTTCATGAAAATAGAAAGTGAAGCATGAATCTCATGAAAATCTTATTTTTCATCTTAAAACAAATCATATATTTTTCATAAAGCAATACTAAATACACAAAGATTTAATCACTCATGGTCTATAAAGCTCAAATATTTTGTATCATAAAGATGAGTATTCAAAAGATCATGTAAATAGTATTTTTATGAAAGTAGTCATTCAAGCTCAAAAAGATCATAAATCACATTTTGTTTTACACATGTTTTAATCTTTAATACAAATCAAAAACATGAAAAATCATCAATTTTTTTTATTATTTATTTAAAATACTAATCTTCATGGTATATGTATGATTTATCCAATTCTAACAATATGCATACATATCCCAAATATGAAAAGAGTCCAATATATATTGCATGAAGGCAAATGACTCAAGGGTATACATGTATATTTATTAGATTTGAATTAAACACACATATACATGAAGTAAGATCAAAGATAGGCATAACAGGTATAAATGACCGAATCATCAAAACTAGCCTATACACATGCATATAGTGGACACAAATGAGCATGAAGTTCAAATATATATGAGTCAATTGTAGTTCACTATTTGTACATGTATAATACAAGTTTTGATAGAAACTACACTTAAACTAGTATATACCACATGAAGTACCAAAAATATCTTAAAATATGAACATGCTATGAATATTATGAATGAACAAGCATGTACATAAATGAAATGGGAGTTTAGAAATTGTTACCAACTCCAAAACTCCAAGCATGGTGGTTGACCCACCAAAATTTCTTGATAGCGGTGCTCCAAGTATGTGTCATTTTAGTTCAAATGCACTCACCATCAAGGCACCAAATCTCTCACGTTTTGAGAGATTCCTCACCTACATCAAATACACAAGGTGGGGATTTTGGTACCCATATTTTCTTGGGTCCTATGGGGTTAGTCTTGTAAGGAACCCAAGCATTTTTATTTTTATCAAAATAAGAACATTTAACCTTTCATAACAAAATTTTGCTAAATGGTCTTTGCGGCCACAATGTGTACATATGTACACCTTAGCATACTTATGAGTGGGAGTGTGAGCATGATGTGCATCATAAGCATATGCATGATGTGAATGTGCATGAGTATGAGGAACTTGTTTCTTTTGAAACAAGGATTCCAATCTAGTATGATTGAATGCACATGAGCTCAAATTAGAGCTCAAATTATCAATTTTATTTTTCAAATTTTTAATCTCATTTTGATCAATGTGTGCATGAGAAGCATGATGATATATATGAACAATTTTCTTTTTCTTTTGTGAAACAAAATCTTTTTCTTTTTCACAAATTTTTCTTTTCAAAGATTTATTTTCTTGAAGAACAACTTCTCTTTGTTTTTCCACCAAATCAATCTTATTTTTCAAAATAGTGTTCCCTTCACATAAGTCATTCAATTTAGACATAAGGGAAACATTTTCATTTTTCAAATCTTTGTTCTCTTTTTCTAAACATGCCATTTTATTTTCTAAAGAATCTTTTTCATTAAGCATGGCATCAAAATTCTTTTTCAAATTCTTGTTATCTTTTTCTAAACATGCAATGTTACTTCTAAATGAATCTTGTTCCTTATGCATGCATGCAATGTCCTTTTTCAAATTTTATTTTCTTTCTTAATTATGTCATATCTCTCAAGCAATAATTGACAAAATGTAGAGAGCTCATCATATGACATACTATCATCATCGGATTCGGAGTTTACCTCAAGGGGGTTATCCCCTTGGACCATAAAGCATGCGTTGAGGTGTCGCTTCCAACGTCCGAGTCACTCCCCGCATAGTATAGATCTTTTTTGCCGAGGGAGGTGATGATGTTCCATACTACAAAAGCCGATTCAACATTAGAAACCCTAGATAAATAATCATCATTTAGGGTTGACTTAATAGCATGAAGGGCTTTTGCATTAGCCTCAATGTTCTTACCATTTAAGCAATATTCTTTATTAGTTGGCAAGATATACACTAAGGCCAAGTCCTTTGAGGAACAAAGACATCTTAACCTTCCAAATTTGGATGTTAAGAGTGTCAAAGGTGGGTGGTGACATGAAGTCCATGGTGTGTGTACAAAATATTGTGATTAGCCTAAAGGAGAATCTTTAACTCTAGGTTGTTAGACCCAATATCAAGAGCACTTGGCTCTGATACCAATTGTAAGATCACCTAGAGGGGGGGTGAATAGGTGATGGCTAATCTAATGGTCACTTATGAACAAATAATGCGGAATTAAAACTAAGATGACCAAATTAAACTTCTTTTAATTAAACACTTATGTATAACATAAGAGTGTTGCCGAATTCCCCTTGCGAGGCTCTGGACAAACTCCTCTAGATTCCCCTTGAATGGGTTGAGGTGCCGCGTTGGCTCTCTTAGTTGAATACAAGTGTTAGCAACAATCCCACGCAAGTATATATCAAATATGCACAAGGGTATATCAAGCATGTAAAGTAAATACAATGTAAGTAATGCAAGATATAATAGAGACAAAAAGAGTAAGAGAGCAAGAGTGAGCAATCGCAAACACAAAGGGTTGTTTCGAGGTTCGAGCACACTTGCTCTACATCCCCGCCTTCGACACACGAAGGATTTCCACTATGCACGATCCAACCGGATCTCTCCTTGGTGCCGCAACACCTACAAGCCCTCGGACTCCCAAAGTCCCTTACACACCACAAGCCACCGGCTCGTCGAGGCCGCACCTCAAGCTACAAGAGTTCGCACCCGAACCCTAAACAACCACGAGCACACTTGCCCGTCTCCTCAAAGTACAAGATGAAATCTTGGTGATCTAAACACTTGATCACCTACAAAAACTCTCACTACAACACCTATAGGATGAATAGCTCAATGGATGCTCAAGTGTAGTGTGAGAAATCAAGGAAAGAACTTTTGATGGAAAACTCAAGAAAATCTCTTTTACACTCTTTGATAAAACTCTCCTTTTAATTGGAAGTATTGACTCTAATTTTGTGGAGAAAACCCTTCAGAAAGACTGGGAAAAACTAGCTCTAAGGTCTCCAAAAATCTTAGCTCAAAACAATGACAAAACCCCCTTTTAAAGAGGCCAGAAAAATCTGACCGTTGGGCTCTGTCAGAGCTGCCGGTCGACCGGTCCGGTCGACCGCCAACGGTCAAGAATCCGACCGTTGGAGCCTCCGGTCGACCGGCTCGGTCGACCGAGCACTTGGAGCAGAGAATTCCTTCTCTGTCGGTCGACCGGTGCGGTCGACCGAAGTTTCCCGAGAGCAAGCTCTCTGGAGCGGTCGACCGGCCCGGTCGGCCGATCCTCCAGTGCACACTGGCGTGCACGCTGTGCACGTCCGGTCGACCGACCGGTCGACCGGCCACTGTCAGTTCTGAAAAATCAGAACTGCCAGAACCTGAAAATTTGGGATTAAAGATAGGTCTTTTGGCTTAATAAAAATCCCATAAATACTTAGAAATTCTACAAAAATAGTTTTATGATATAGAAACATGCTTGCACAAAATCAAGGCATGTTTATTAAAGATTTGACTATTTTTGTAACTTGGAAATATTGGCTCATAATAAAAACTGTTTTTTTAAATCAACATGTTTTTCCAAATTTTCATCAAATACAAAAACAAGATATACTTTAAGGCATAGTGTGTATGGATATGATCCACTACACAATCAAGATGAAATATCTAGTTTTTGACATAAAGCACTAAACTTGGTTTTGAAAGATATGTATATAGGTAACATCAAAAACCAAGACATGTATTTTGTCCAATGAAAATCTTTTTACCAAAAAGAAAGAGTCTTTTCTAACTAAAAATTCTTTTATGAAAAGACAATTAAATCTCAAGAGTGTGTGTGTGATATGACTTGAGCAATCCACCAATCTATTCTATCCTTTACATTTTAACTAAAACAAATAAAAATCTTATACCTAGACACAAGTCTTCATCCTCTTGAAGTCTTCACTTGAAGGCTTCTCATCTTCTTGACTTGGTCCAAAAACAATCCACCGAGCTCATCTCTAGATGTGTTCTTGATGCATAGGCTCGTGAATCAACCGGTGCTAGCTTCCAACTTGTCTTTAAATCCTTTGTTGAAACTCCACACCTACTAAGATCTTGATAATGAATCTGTCACTAATTAAACACAAGATCATTAGTAAACATAACTGCATGAGTTGATCATCATCAAAACTAGGGTGATAGGCCTTTGGGCCAACAACACTGAGCATGTGTAATAAGCCGTTAAACCTCTAGATTTCCCCTAGATGAGGAGTTTTATCCCCTGAGGGTTTTCAATAGATTGCACTGACAAAATTCATAAAGAAAGAAATCAAATGTTAGTATTTTGAAAATAATTTTGAAATAGAGAAAAGTGTTTGAAATATTTTTGCAAAAATTTAAGTGATCTAAGGTCATAAGTTAACCAGAAATTATTTTTCCTTAAACTAAGTCTAATGCAAAATCTTGTTATAAATTAAACGTAAGAATTTAAAATTAAATTGATTCTTTGATCTTTTATAAAACTCCTAGAAAATATGCACTTTTGTGAACTGTAAAGATTTTTTGGATATTGACTCTAATTTTCATGTCACTTTTTTGTATATATTTTTTTCCTAAGTCTTCTCAGGCTTTCATATTTACCCAGGTAGTGAGCCTTTAGCCGGTGACTCCCAAACCAGACGATTTACGGCACCAGATGAAAAAACATCCATCGGGCTTACGGACTCGAGTAAACAAGGCCACAAAACTAAAGGAGATTATTTTGTTTTGTCCATCTTTTTAGGCATGAATAATCACGCTTCCTGAGGTATAACTACCCAGCTTCAATAAGAGGTTTTATCATTATATATATATATATATATATATATATATATATATATATATATATATATATATATATATATATATATATATATATATATATATTTATGCCATTTTCAGTTTTTGTTTCAATCCCAAAAATTGTGTAAGTGTGAAGTGCATATATCTAAGGCAAAAAATTCGAGATCGAATTATCTTTTCAATCTTATTTTCTTATCCTAAATTTAAATAAGATCTATTATTTTGACTCGGTTTAAGAATTCATAATTTTAGGTCTTCTTAATTCTTAAGATCCTCTTAACTTTCTTAAAAATAAATCAGAACTATTTCTCTTATTTCAAAAAATTTTGTAAAAAGAAAATAAAAGAGTTTCTATACAAAAGAAAATCTAAAAATTTTCTAAAAAGATGTGTTAAGAAAGAAAATTTTAAAACAAAGTATGTTAGTAAACCCTCCCCACACTTATCTCATGCATTATCCTCAATGCATCATGAATGTATATATGCATGAAACAAATGGAGAGGAAAGAAAATTACCTCATGGTGTTGGTTCCAATGGTGTCTGATTGGGCCAAGTATTGCTACCCAATCAAGATAAAGTGGTGGTTCACGGAGCCCATTATTGACCTCTTTTCTATTTGAAAAGTCACCTAGAGGGGGGGGTGAATAGGTGACAATGCTAATCAAGGGCAAATTTAAAAATTTAAAGCTACAACAATTACCAATCAAGATTCACAATATAAATGCAAGCAAGTAAATATGACAATGATTATGATGAGCAAGAATAAGAGCAAGTATAGTCAAGTAAAGTGTGCAAGAAAGTAAACCAATCGTAAACACAAGGATATGTTATCGAGGTTCGAGCACCCAGCTCTACTCCCCGCCTTCCCAGAAGGATTCCGACCACTTCCACTATCACAAAGATCTCAAATACAATGGAGTACTCAACTCCTACAATCTCAAGTACAAGTAATTTCCTTGGTAGTCAAAAGACCACAAACTCTCTCTTTCAAATATCTCTTCCCTTACAAAGGTCCTTAGAGAATATTGAGTAGGAATGAAGCTCTTTTTGTAAGTGAAGAAAGAAAATTAAATCAGAGAGTATTTGAAAACCCTTCAGAAAATCAGTGAGAAATTCAGCACAAAACCAAGAAACAAGTCTCTTTTGAAAGCCTTAAACTTTTGAATTTTCTAGCAAAAATTGTTGTAACAATCTCTCCCCAAACACCCCTATTTATAGGAGAGGGCTAGGGTTTAGGATAAAACATAATTACTGATGTTTAGGAGGTAATTAGATTAAAATATATCCTTAAACGAATTTTTAAACACAAAAGACAAAAATAAACAGCTCACTTAAAATCTGCCCGTTACTGTTCAACGGATACATCGGTCGACTGGGCCGGTCGACCGGTAGATCAAAAATTTGACCGTTATAGGCCAGCAGTCGACCGACCCGGTCGACTGAGAAAACCTGTGAGCAAAAAACAATATCTCGTCGACCGCCCCGGTCGACTGGCAGACATGCACACTGATACGTGCCTCTGCCAGAACTGCGGTCGACTGGTCCGGTCGACCGGACCAGACTGACACAGACTAGGTCGACTGTCCCGGTCGACCGGATCAGGTCAAAAATCATTTTTGGAAAAGAAAATAAAGAGGATTTTGATTTTAAAAAATACTTTTTGAGCAGGGAATAGAATTAAACATAAAGATGTATTTGTAGGCAAAAACTTGTATGCAAATATTTTTGTATAATTTATAAGAAATTATTTTGGAATGAGCATGTGCGCAAAAACGTGTGTGATAGAGCTTCAAACCTATCCACTATTCTTTAACATACTATAAACTGAAAAATAAATTACATGAAGACTTCTTGAGCTATCTTCAAGTCTTTGAGCCATCCAATAACTTGCTAGTGCCTTCTCTTCTATGATCCTTCCTTGATGTGCAATTTGCCTTCCTTGCTTTGTGGAACTTAGAAGTTCTTGCAATAGCTAAGCGAATGGTCTCTAAACATGGTACAAACCTGAAACTTATCTTAACAAACTTATTAGTACCAAATAGCTCTAATTTGGTTTGTCATCATCAAAACACAAAACAATTGGAGAGTGTAACCTCTTGGGCCAACAATCTCCCCCTTTTTGATGATGACAAAACAAATAGGCTATTAACAAAAATATAGGGAGAGAAAACTCCCCTCAAATTATGCTATACATAAAACACAAGAATATGCTCTAGATACCAACAATTGAAATGATGCACCAATTATTGAAACTAATATAAAACACAAAAATTGCTCTTGATACCAAAAATACCAAAACAACTAAACACAAGAATCTCATAAAACAAATCTTTAAAATTAAAGCATATAAATTCATATGGAACCAAGACCAAGTGAACTTATTTTTGTCATGTAAACTTATTCTCCCCTTTTTTGTCATACATCAAAAAGGGTTATGAAAAACATGTCTATTCAATAATACAAACATTAAGTTCTCCACAAATAAACGAAAATCTAGCAAAATCAAGAGGTTTAGTGAAAATATCGGCTAGTTGTAAATCCGTGGAAACATAATCAATATCTATATCACCTTTCTCAAAATGATCTCTAAGAAAGTGATATCTAATCTCAATGTGCTTGGTCTTACTATGTTGATTTGCATTTTTGGTCATGTGTATAGTACTAGTATTATCACAAAATATTTTTATATGATCAAAGTGCAAATCAAAATCAAGGAGAGTATGTTTCATCTAAAGGACTTGTGCACAACAAGCCCCCGCGGCAACATACTCCGTCTCGGCGGTTGAGAGAGCTACGGAATTTTGTTTCCTAGATGACCACGAAACAAGACAATTACCAGAAATTGACATGTCCCACTAGTACTCTTTCTATCTACTCTACAACCCGCATAGTCGGCATCCGAATAGCTAGTCATTGAAAAATCTCTAGTTTTCGGATACCAAAGACCCATTCCAATAGTACCCTTAATATAACGAATAATGCGTTTTACCGCAATAAGATGAGACTCTTTAGGACACGATTGAAATCTAGCACAAGACACACACTAAACATGATATCCGGCCTACTTGCCGTCAAATATAAAAGACTTCCTATCATGCTTCTATATAATTTAATATCAACATTTTTACCTTGTTCGTCCTTATCAAGCTTGGTTGTAGTTGCCATTGGAGTGTTGCAAGCCTTTGATCCTTCAAGCCCAAACTTCTTTACTAGCTCCTTTGCGTACTTGGCTTGGTTAATGAAGGTTCCGTCTTGCAATTGCTTGATTTGGAGTCCAAGGAAGAAATTGAGCTCACCCATTGAAGACATTTCAAATTCAAGTTGCATGACTTTCTCAAAATCCTTGCATAAAAGCTCATTAGTAGATCCAAAAATTATATCATCAACATAAATTTGCACAATTAAAAATATCATTATCAACATGCTTAGTAAAAAGAGTTGTGTCTACTTTGCCTTTAATAAAATCATTTGAAATGAGAAAACTAGCAAGCCTTTCATACCAAGCTCTTGGAGCTTGTTTCAATCCATACAAAGCTTTATCAAGTTTAAAAACAAAATCGGGATGAACATGATCAACAAAACGGGAGGTTGAGAAACATAAACTTCTTCATTAATAAAACCATTTAAAAATGCACTTTTTACATCCATTTGAAAAAGTTTAAAATTTTTAAAACATGCAAAAGCTAGTGTCATCCGTATGGCTTCAAGCCGTGCGACGGGTGCAAAGGTCTCCTCAAAGTCAATTCCCTCAACTTGAGTGTAACCTTGGGCCACTAACCTATCTTTATTCCTAATGACATTTCCGGACTCATCCATCTTGTTTCTAAAGATCCACTTAGTACCAATTATTGGTCTATCGTGGGGCTTAGGAACAAGGTGCCAAACTTGGTTGCGCTCAAATTGATTGAGTTCCTCTTGCATGGCAAGCAACCAATATGGGTCCGTCTCGGCTTCGAGAATGCCTTTGGGTTCAAAATGAGAAATGAAAGCAAAGTTACCACATAGGTCATGGAGTTTGGAGCGCGTAGTGACTCCTCTAGATGCATCACCCAAGATGAGCTCCTTCGGATGATTTGTAGCGTATCTCCAAGCTTTAGGAAGCGGTTGAGAGCTTTCCTCCTTATCCTCTTGAACTTCACCAATAGGATCTAGCTTTTCTTCTTGAGCGGGTGAGTCCTTCAAGGATAGTCTCTCCATGTCTTCACCTAATGGTTCAATCTCTACAACATTCTCAACAACCACATTAGATTCTTCAAATTTAACATGCATGGATTCTTCTATGGTAAGTGTAGATCTATTGAAAACTCTATATGCTTTGCTAGTAGAAGAATATCCAACAAAGATAGCTTCATAAGCCTTAGCATCAAATTTACCCAAATTATCCTTAGTATTTAAAACAAAACACTTGCATCCAAAAACTTTAAAATATGCAACATTTGGTTTTCTAGAATGATACATTTCAAAAGAAGTTTTTGAAGAATTTTGCATAAATAAATACGATTCGATATATAGCATGCGGTGTTTACGGCCTCGGCCCATAAATATTGAGGGAGGTCATACTCACTTATCATTGTCCTAGCCATCTCTTGAAGTGTTCTATTTTTCCTTTCTACAACTCCATTTTGTTGTGGAGTTTTAGGACAAGACATTTCATGCTTAATTCCCTTTTCATCACAATAAGTCATGAAGAGTTGGTTAACAAACTCACCACCTCTATCACTCCTTATTCTCAAAATCGAAAACCCTTTTCTTTTCACTCTTTTTCGAAAAATCTTAAAATGAGAAAAAGTTTGATCTTTATTTTGCAAAAAGAAAACCCAAGTAAAACGGGAAATCATCAACCAAAACAAATGCAAATCTACTTCCATTTAAACTCTTAGTTTTAGTTGGTCCAAAAAGATCCATATGAATTAATTCTAAAGGCCTAGTTGACATGATATCCTTGATTGGTTTAAAGGAAGACTTGGTTTGTTTCCCAAGTTGGCACGCACTACAAATGCGGTCTTTCTCAAAATTCAAGCAAGGTATACCCTTCACCAATTCCTTTGAATTAATCCTAGAAATATGGTCAAAAGATGCATGTCCTAGTCTTCTATGCCAAGCCAAGAATTTTCATCAAAAGCATTCAAGCATTTAGTAGAACAATCTAAATTGAGCATGTCAATAATATAAACATTATTATCACGAAAACCGGTGAGAATACAAACATCGGATTTAACATCAAAATCTTGCAAGAAGTATCATCAAAAACAACTTTAAGTCCACGGTCACAAAGTTGACTAATGCTAAGCAAATTATGTTTTAAACCCATCTACTAAACAACATTCTCAATAATAGGAGATGCACCATTTGAATGTTACCTATACCGATGATGGTTCCTTTGGAGTCATCCCCGAAGGTGACGGTGCCACCTTCCATGTACCTTGATAGGGTTGTGAAGTTGTTGATGTCCCATGTCATGTGTCTTGAACAACCACTATCAAGGTACCACGCTCCTACGTCTTGAAGCTTTGGTGTGTACCTACATCAAACAATTTAAGACTTGATTTTGGTACCCACATTTTCTTGGGTCCTCTAGGGTTAGTGTCATGAACCCAACAAGATTATTTGTTCTATTTAGTTGATCATAGCAAAACTTAGCTAAATGTCCATTTTTACCACATATGTGCATCTATATACTCTACCATATTTAAAAGCATAATGGTGTGTGATTTGTGAGCATGAGCATTGTGAGCATGAGCATGAGAATTTTTATCTTGTGAAATTTTAGCATGTGAAGTGTGCTTTTTAGAAAACATGTTCTCAAGTTTCTTAGTATTGAAAGCACAATCATTTAAAACTTTTTCAAAATCATTCATTTTGGATTTAAAAGAAGAAATTTCTTTTTCATCAATAATAGGAGATTTTGCCTTACAAGTACTCTTGTAGGCACAAAATTCTTTTTGCATGGAAATGAAATTAGAAGAAATATCATCTTTTTCTTTAGAAACAATGGCAAATTGATTCTTAAGAAAAGCAACTTCTTTTTGTAATTTTATGCATTCAAGTTTCTTGTTATCATAAGTTTCAGAAAGTTCTACAAAAGCATGCACTAGAACTTCCTTACTTACATCATCATCTTCATCATCAAGGGATTGAGGGGTTACCTTGGTGTGTTTGCCATGAAACACATATTAGCTTGATCCACCTCCTCTTCGGACTCGCTTTCCGAATCCCACGTAGCTTTGTAAGCTTTCTTTTCCTCCGGCTTCTTTGGCTTGAAGGAGGAAGTCATTTTCTTCTTGAACTCCGGACAATCCGCCATGATATGTCCGGGTTTGCGGCAATTGTAGCATATGATCTTCCGCTCCTCTTTGCCTTCAAATTTTCTCCGGAAGTTGAGCTTGTTCTTCCGGTACATCCTCTTGACGTTGCGAACAAGTAGAGTAAGCTCCTCATCTTCTTCTTCTTCGTCATCTTCATCGTCATCATTGGTGGATGAAGTCTTGAAGGCTATGGATTTCTTCTTTGAAGTAGTGGGCCTCTTCTCTTGCCTTCTTCTCCATCTCATGGGTCTTTAGGTTCCCAATGAGACTAATGAGGTCCATCTCGTCCTTGTCGTTCAACTCCTTCAAGGTGGTGGCCTTGATCTCCCATGATGAAGGAAGAGCCCGAATTACTTTCCGCACCTTTTGATCGTTGGAGATGTCATCACCTAAGGAAGAAAGACCATTAGTGATTTTAGTAAACCTTGTAGCCATACTATCAATAGACTCATCATCAAGCATTTTAAATGACTCATATTGGGACCTCAAGAGATCTATCTTAGCTCTCTTGACTTGTGAAGTCCCCTCGTGTGTGACCAATAAGTGTTGCCAAATCTCATAGGCGGATTGGCAATGAATTACCCGTGTAAGGTCATCCTCATTCAAGGCGGTCAATAGGGAGTTTTGGGCCTTGGAGTTAGCCTCATATAGTTTAAAGTCAAGGTCGGTCCAAGTGCTCTCATCACCATCGGGTGCTTCATAGGTTTGGTCAAGGACTTGGTTACTAAGCTACCCAAAGATTGCAAAAATATAGTCATCCTAACCTTCCAAATTGGGAAATTGAGGCCATCAAATTTAGGTGGGGATTTAATGTTGTCGGCCATGTTTACTAGTGATGAATGACTGAAATGAAAATGTTGATTAGCAATATTTTAAGGATCTCTCTATGGATGTTAAGCCAAACCTAGAGTCCAAGCTCTGATACCAATTGAAAAGTCACCTAGAGGGGGGGGTGAATAGGTGACAATGCTAATCAAGGGCAAATTTAAAAATTTAAAGCTACAACAATTACCAATCAAGATTCACAATATAAATGCAAGCAAGTAAATATGACAATGATTATGATGAGCAAGAATAAGAGCAAGTATAGTCAAGTAAAGTGTGCAAGAAAGTAAACCAATCGCAAACACAAGGATATGTTATCGAGGTTCGAGCACCCAGCTCTACTCCCCGCCTTCCCCAGAAGGATTCCGACCACTTCCACTATCACAAAGATCTCAAATACAATGGAGTACCCAACTCCTACAATCTCAAGTACAAGTAATTTCCTTGGTAGTCAAAAGACCACAAACTCTCTCTTTCAAATATCTCTTCCCTTACAAAGGTCCTTAGAGAATATTGAGTAGGAATGAAGCTCTTGTTGTAAGTGAAGAAAGAAAATTAAATCAGAGAGTATTTGAAAATCCTTCAGAAAATCAGTGAGAAATTCAGCACAAAAACCAAGAAACAAGTCTCTTTTGAAAGCCTTAAACTTTTGAATTTTCTAGCAAAAATTGTTGTAACAAATCTCTCCCCAAACACCCCAATTTATAGGAGAGGGCTAGGGTTTAGGGATAAAACATAATTACTGATGTTTAGGAGGTAATTAGATCAAAATATATCCTTAAATGAATTTTTAAACACAAAAGACAAAAATAAACAGCTCACTTAAAATCTGCCCGTTACTGTTCAACGGATACATCGGTCGACTGGGCCGGTCGACCGGTAGATCAAAAATTTGACCGTTATAGGCCAGCGGTCGACCGACCCGTCGACTGAGAAAACCTGTGAGCAAAAACAATATCTCGGTCGACCGCCCCGGTCGACTGGCAGACATGCACACTGATACGTGCCTCTGCCAGAACTGCGGTCGACTGGTCCGGTCGACCGGACCAGACTGACACAGACGACTCGGTCGACTGTCCCGGTCGACCGGATCAGGTCAAAAATCATTTTTGGAAAAGAAAATAAAGAGGATTTTGATTTTAACAAAAATACTTTTGAGCAGGGAATAGAATTAAACATAAAGATGTATTTGTAGGCAAAAACTTGTATGCAAAATATTTTTGTATATTTATAAGAAATTATTTTGGAATGAGCATGTGCGCAAAAACGTGTGTGATAGAGCTTCAAACCTATCCACTATTCTTTAACATACTATAAACTGAAAAACAAATTACATGAAGACTTCTTGAGCTATCTTCAAGTCTTTGAGCCATCCAATGACTTGCTAGTGCCTTCTCTTCTATGATCCTTCCTTGATGTGCAATTTGCCTTCCTTACTTTGTGGAACTTAGAAGTTCTTGCAATAGCTAAGCGAATGGTCTCTAAACATGGTACAAACCTGAAACTTATCTTAACAAACTTATTAGTACCAAATAGCTCTAATTTGGTTTGTCATCATCAAACACAAAACAATTGGAGAGTGTAACCTCTTGGGCCAACACTATTCACATATTTACAATCCTTAATATGAATAGGATCATGCACGATCCTATCATGAAAATTATTACCTTTATATGACAATCTTGAAAGATCATCACTGAGTCATTCTGGTCAATACCTTGGTCCAACAATATAATGTGACTTTGTGGAATGGATGATTTGGACTTTGAAATGAAAAGTTCGGGAACCAATACTAACTCAGGAAAATCAAATTTGGGTTCGAGAGTCGGTTTAAGTTCAAGAGTTGAGTCTAAATCAAAGAATTTAATTTTACATTCTATTTTCATCAATGAAATGTGATTATCCAAAGAAGTGGTTTAATTTCAAAATTCATGGATACAGGAATAAATGTTGGCTCGAGAAATGGGTCCAACTTGGTTAAGGATGCCAGAGTCAACATAGATTCAAAGATTGAAATTGATTCACAAAGTTGTGGGTTTGGTTCACATTCATATTCAAATTTATTTCATTGAAATAAAAACTTGCCAATTTGTCAATGGGTTGATAGTGGCAAGTTCAAGATTTTGTGGTGAAATTGAACCTTGGTCAAAATCTTCAAGATTCCATGACTCTTGATTTCATCAATATGATTAGAATTGTTAGGAATAGTCAAAGATTGGGTAGGAAGAGTTTCCTTATTCTACACATTTTTTCCAATCGACTAAGTCTAGCTTCTATCTATTGAAAGGATCGCTTTAGAATTAAATCATAGATTCTATACTCTTTTCTAAGTTGGAAGGTCCATCTTAGTGTGGGACTTAAAAAATGGAGTAAGGATCTTGGATTTAAAAACTTTGATAGGATTTCGAGTCTTCTAGATTTTGGATTCATTGCTCAAGTTTCTCTAAGACTTCCATCCTCTTTTCCTAGTAATTGGTTCTTCTAATGGTTGTTTCGGAGAAGGAGTATATGAAGCTGGATATTGGTAAGGTGGTTGACCATATGACTCGGGAAAGTTGTATCCCCACTGACTCTGTGAATAGTGGTGATAATTATTCTAGTCTTGTTCATAGTATTGGGACTGGGGCATATATGGATTCGGATAAGACCAATCTGGCATACTTAGTTTGTTAGAGTTATGAAATATTGGGTTGGTAATATCCGAGTCAAAAGAGGTCGGAGTGAAGTATGAACCACTATATGCATTATAATTGTAATTCATAACACAAAGATGTCAAAAATACAGAACAAAAATAAATAAGCAAACAAACAGTCAAACAAAGAAAAAAAATTCAAAAACAAGCCAACAATACTAGGGCTGACCTAGACCTAGACGACTCCTAACTAGTTAGACTGTCCACGGGGGATACATTGTAGAAATCTGACCACAAGTTAATCGAACAGGTAGGGGCAAGATCAGTGGGAGGTATCTGTGTCGCAGCAACGAGCGTAATTAGACAAAATCACTGTTCTTCGAGGTTTCACCTCTCAATCCCCAACCTTTGAGACTGATTTGACAAGAGTCAAATTCTAACAACTTTCCTCTTAGGTTAATCTCTTAAATGAGTCTGAAATGTCCCTATGGGCCAACGTTTAGCAAGTTTTATTTAGGTTTGGGTTGTGTGAGTGGGGAGGTAGTTTTTGGGCAAAGGGAGGGTAATGACTTTCCCACCTTATGTTTTATTAGGATATGCCCTTAAATTCAATTAGTGCAAGTGTGCAATATAGATAAGAATGAACACATAAAGCGATCACCCACGTGTTTGTCCTAAGTTATATACAATGCAATATGTACACCTTTGTCAAGATCACAACACACAAGAACAAAATACAATATATTGGAATTAAAATCGACACCTAGATGCAAATGTCTATACCGATTTAAAGCATTCAACTTTCGTAATTTAGTTCTTAATTATTACAGTGCATAGGTAATCTAAACAAAGACTAGCAGCAGAAGATAGCAATATACAAAGATTTATCCAACCATACAAAAGCAAGTGTGGATTTCTGCAATGCTAAAAATTTGAACCTGCATACCAAAACAAGAGAAAAAGTTAACAAAAACGTGAGATTAAACCGTTCCCATCCCTAGCAACGGCACAATAATTTGATAGTGGAAACCGCGCACAAAAAGTGTTGTTTTGAAATAAAAAATTGAAGTGTATGTGCTTTGGCTTCTCGATACTTCCGTTATAGCATAGAAGCTAAACGGGTCGAACCCACAGGAACGGAGAGAAATAGAAGCTTTCATGGTATGTTCACATGTGTTGATTGGTCATGTATATTGCATATATAAGTTACATTCCCATAATTATTGTCTAATAAATAATTTATTTAGTCTTATATTCTTCTTTATTAAATGCAGACCCATTACTAAAGGAGAGGGAAGAAAAACGAGCCCAAAAGCTCATCAAAATTCTGATTTAATTCAGAATTATTTGAATCAAAGACTAGGGCAGATCAGGGCAAATCAGTGAAGATAAACTAGTTGAATAAGCGGTTAAAACAAGATCTTCACAAATCAATATGTTAAAGCCAAAGATCAAAGGAGGTTTCATCAAATCCACGAGCTAAAATAGAAAATCTAGCAAGAGATAAAAATGTATTGCTAAACCATGAGAACAACCCCCCGGTGCGGCCACCTGACCACACCCAGACCGTGAAAACATGGCCAAAGCCACATTTTCGCTGCTTTATTGGGCTTGTTGGGGGAGAGTTTGCTCCCCTATCTTCGTACGCTTTTTCCCGTTTGATTTTTCCAATAATACTGCATTTGACAAAGAAGGATGGACAGAAAACTAGTTTAAGGTTTTCTCTTATTTTTATGGTTTAGGTTCTTTGTTAGATAGTTTATGAGAATTGTATCTCTATTTTTGATTTGTAGTTCAGTCCAGATACAAGTGAGAGAGAGGAAAAAAGTGATTGTAATCTGAAGTTGAAGTGACATCAATAAATGATCAAGACATCTCTTCTTCTCCAATTCACGGGTATGTTTCATTTCATTTACATGTTGTGTTTTACCTTAATTATCAGTAGTTAAATTTATTTTTCTGGGCTTACTATCATCTCTCTTCGATCCCTCTCTTGTTTGAATAATTTTGATGTAAAGAACCCAATGGAATCATATGAATGCCTTAAACTAAGCTTTACTTCATTGAAAGTGTTCTTGAAGGCACATGAGGATGGGTTTGATTTCTAAAACTTCTATTTTTAAAAACATCAGTTGTATTTCATACTTGAAAGAAGACTTGATGATTTAACACTCAGTTCAAGATGAATTCTTAAGAAAAGGGTTAACTTTCCAAACAATCTTATTTCCTTTACTTAAGACTTTCGAAACTCAAGCTTAAGTTTTTGTCTATAATCAAATTGAGGCACTGAGAATTTCAAGAGAGGAATATATCATTGAGTAGTAAGATAGTGAGCCCAGATCTTTTTCATATATTAAAAAAACAACCAACCACTTTCAAGCCTTTTGAAAGATCATCTTTTTCGAAGCCTTCTCTAAGTTTTCAATTTTTCTTTAAATCACTTCCTTACTCTACATTTTCTTTTCAATATAAAAAACATCGATACTATTCTTTGTTGTTTTAATAATACATCAAAAAGCTTTCATCGCATTCTTCCTGGGGATACGACCCATTAGCCTAAAGCTATACGGTAATTCTCACTGCATTTACTTGCAATCAATTTTTTGTGCCCGTTACCGGGGAGGGAACGGTGCAATTATTTTCTAACAAGTTTAGTATCTTATTTCAGGTCATCAAGAAATCAGATTTAGCGCCCAAGCGTTACAGGAGAAGACTTGCTATTTTGTGCCCTAGTTTAGAAAGTAGGAAGCAGAATTTCAAGAAATCGTAGCACAAAAGCTTGAAATTTTTTTGAACTACTAAAAACTCATTTGCTTTGCAAATATATAGTTTTTGTGTGTTATGTCTGCTATATCTGAGATTCACATACCCTGTTTTTAATCAAACAGTAATCAGATTGATTGCTAATGGTTTAAACGTTTAGATTTGCATTCTAGGCATTTGTCTAATTATGCTTCTTTTACAATTACTGTTGAAGAAAGCTGGAGACAAAGTACATATGCATAACATATAGTTTAGGAAAATTGAGTGATTATTTGCTTGTGAATGTTACTTTTATATATCCTGCACACTTTGCACAATCAATCTTAGGGCGAAACCAAAACAAGATAAGGTGGTGAAGTCATTTCCTTTCCTTAGCCCACAAATCATCTCCAAGCACGCACAACCTAAGCTTAACTTAAAATCTAATAGACGTTGCCTTAGGGACATCTCGAACTCATTATGAGATTATCCTAAGGGGAAGGTGTTAGAATTTGACTTCTGCCAAATAATGTCTATGGACAGGGATGAGGGGCAAAACCCCAAGGCTAGTGGTTTGGCTTAATTAGGTCGTCGCTTTTGCGCGGATACCTCCCACCAATCTTACCCTGACCTGACTGATTAGCTTGTGGTCAAAGTCTGGATTATACCTCTTGTGGACAATCAACTAGTTAGGAGTTGTCTAGGTCAAGGTTACCTTAGACTAGGCTTGGTTATTTTTTTTTATTGACTATTGGTGAACTTGTTTGTGTTAGTGTTTGTGTATGCAAGTGTGGTCAAGAGACCCAAATTCATCTAGGTTAACTAGAAACACATCACCACCCAAGTTTGATCCAAGACCAGATCCGGTTATGGCTCAACCGACATCTTCGCAGGATAGGTTCTATTCCATTAGAATCGCACTTCCATCTTGCATCCAACTTCCATCGGTTGGTGAACCAAGTTTGGCATCTCATTTCTAATAACATTACCCGACTCATCAACTTATTTTTTAAAGATCCATTTAGTACCAATAATAGGTCTATCATGGATCTAGGAATAAGATGCCAAACTTGGTTGCGCTCAAATTGATTGAGCTCTTCTTGCATTGCAAGAAACCAATATGAATCGGCCTTGGCTTTGAGGATGTTTTTGGGCTCAATGTGTAAAATAAAGCAAAATGCTCACATAAATCATGGAGATTGGATCGAGTAGTTACCCCTTGGATACATCACCTACCATGAGGTCCTTGGGATGATTTGAAGTAAATCTCTAATCCTTCGAAAGTGGTTGTGTTAGCTCCACTTCAACCTCTTGAACTTCACCTTATTCATTAATCTTTAGTTTTTCTTCTTCTATAGGTGAGTCCTTCATGGTTATCCTCTCCATGTCTTCACCTAAGAAATCAATCTCTATAATATTCCTCAAAAAGTATTAGGTTCCTCAAACTTAACATGTATAGATCCTTCAATAGTCAAGGTAGATCTATTGAAGACTCTATATGCCTTACTAGTATTTAAATACCTAACAAATATGGCTTCATAAGATTTGGCATCAAATTTTCCTAAATTATCTATAGTGTTTAAAGTAAAGCATTTGCAACAAAAAACTTTAAAATAGGAAATATTCGGTTTTCTCAAATACTAATACTGAAGAGGTTATACTTGAGACTATCACTAAAATAACATTTTCAATTAAAGGAGATGAGCCAATTTTAATGTTACCTATACCGGTAATTTTCTCTTTGGAATCATCTTCGATGGTGACACTGCCACCTTCATGGTACCTTGATAGGTTGTAAAATTGTCGATATCCTAAGTCATATGCTTTAAGCAATCACTATCAAGATACCCCCGCTCCCTACGTCATGGAGCCTTGGTTTGTACCTATATCAAGTAACGAATTGGTTGATTTTAGTACCCAAATTTTCTTGGGTCCTATAATGTTAGCATTTTGAACCCAAATGTGATCATTAGAAGTATTTATTCTATCAAAGCAAAATTTGACTGACTCTTTCGACCACAATAACTGCGTGAATAAACTCTACTATATATAAAAGCATGATGAGAGTGTGGGCACGAACATGCTTGGTGTGTGTAGATTGTCTAACATGATATGTATGCACATGTTGTGATTTAGGAGTATGGGTATACGTAGTATGATGAGCATGTATAGTATGAATATATTTCTTTAGAGTATGTTTCTTAGGAAATATTGCCTCCAACCTAACTTTATCAACTCACATTTCTTTAATACATCTCCTAATGAGCTAATTTTGTCTTTCAATATAGAAATCTCATTTTTATCAATTAATAGAAATTTTACTTTACATGAAATTTTATATGTATCAAAATCGTTTTGTGTGGATATGAGTGTGGAAGATAAATCATCTTTTTTTTAGAAAGATAACAATTTCAGTTTGAAGGGTTTCATTTTCTTTTTCATTTTAAATACTTCTTTGTAAGGAAATCATAGTTGTTAGATAAATCTTTAAAAGGCTCACCCAATTTCTCTATTGTTAATTCACTATTATCAAGTGAGGATTCGAATGTTACCTTAGGTGTGTTATCATTTGCCATAAAACACACTACGCCGTATCTACTTTTTCATCGGTTTCACTCTCAGAGTCCTAAGTAGCTTTGATAGCCTTCTTTTTGTAGGGCTTCTTGGAGGTTGAAGTTTTACTTCTGGCCTCCGGACAATCCACAATCATGTAGCTCGGCTTTCGGTAATTTAAGTATATGACCTTGTCTTCTTTCCCTTACCATCTTCTTCTATTATTAAACTTGGTCTTGTTGTATATTAACTTTACATTTTTCACTAGGAGGGAGAATTCTTCATCATCCTATTTTTCATCATCATTGTCAGAGATGGTGGGAGTGAATTTGAATGTGATTATCTTATTCTTTTGTGGTGCCATCTCTTCCCTTGCCTTCCTCTCCATTTCATGGGTCTTAGTATTCTATAAGACCGATAAGCTTCATTTTTTTTGTCACTTAGCTCCTTCAATGTGGTAGACTTGACTTCCCGTGAGGGTGGAAGTACATGAATGACCTTCCTTACTTTTTGATCATTGTCAATGCATCACCTAAAGAAGTAAGACCATTAGTTATTTAGTAAATCTTGTTACCATGTCATCAATGGTGTCATTATCATGCATGGTGAAATTTTTATATTGGGAACATAAGAGATCAATTTTTCTCTCTTGACTTGTGACGTTCCCTCATGTGTGACTACTAGGTGTGTCCAAATCTCGTAGGTGGATTTGCAATGGATGACCCTAGCAATATCGTTATCGTTCAAAGCTTGAAGAAAGGCATAGTGTGCCTTAATATTTGCATCAAACTCCTTAGTGGCAATGTTGGACCAAGTGTCCACATCACAATGGATACACTAAAGGGTTTAGTCACCGCTTTGCAACCGACTTCCTAAGGATTGCAAAAATACAGTCATTTTAACATTCCATATAGGAAAGTTAAGGCCATCAAACTTGGAAGGGTCATAATACCTTCGGCTATTTTTACTAAAGTGAATGAAAATGAAATTGCGAAAGAAGTGATTGACAATTAGAATCTCTCTAATAATGTTAAGCCAAAATTTAGAGAACGAGGCTCTGATACCAATTGAAATACACCTAGAGGGGGGGTGAAAAGGTGTTTTGCTAATCAAATGCAATTTAAATTTACTTATGATGAATTATGCAAATGGTCATTTAAAACAGGAATTGAAGCCAAATTCCCCGTGAAGGGCCCTAGAACTTCTCTTGATTCTAGGAATCAGTTGAGGTGCCCAATTGCCCTCTTGTTGAGATAAGTATAGACCTATAATGAAAGTGATGGAATAAAAGCAATAAAGAATGCAAGATGAACAATTACATAAGTATGAATAATGAAAAAGCAATAGAGAGCAAGATACGAGCAATCACGAACACAAAGAAATTGTTCCAAAATTCGAGCCACCACTCTACGTCCCGCCTTCACCACTATGAAGGATTTCACTATCCTCTAAGGGATCTTCTACGAAGGGACCTTACACAAAGAAATTACAACTTGGTCTACATAAGACTGGAGTACACAACTCTACCAACTCAACCCTCTACACAAGGATAGCACAAAGCCAATTGAAATTACAAAGCTCTTGATAATCCAATAAGATTGCAAACACTCTCTTTTACAACTTCCTATAGAGTAGAATATGAAGTGTAGCTCAAGAAGTTAAATGAAAGAAGAAATTCAGTTAGAAAGAATCGAAGAGCTTTATAACCAACTGAAAATAGCTTTGAAAAGAAAGAAGTTGCAGATTGGAAGCTAGAAAACTCTCTCTTTTAAACAAACTTGAAAACTTGTAAACTTGTGTTATCTTGTTGTCTTGAAACCAAAGCAATGACTTATATATATAGGCAATGAATAAGTATCATTTGTTAATCATACCAGTTCATTTGGGTTGTGTTTAGACACTTGGAAACCAAAAATGCTGTTGGAATCTACTAAAAACAAAACAGATTCAAAACTAGCCGTTATAGACAACTAGCAGGCTGTCAGTCAACTGGCCGGTCAACCGACAGCTCATCCAGAAAAGACTCATTGGATCCGGTCGACCGGCTATGTAGACCGCCAATTAGTTCAAAGGGAAAAATCAAGAGGTCGGTCGACCGGCTCTATGATCGACCCTAACCGAGTCTCAGTCGGTCGACCGCAAGGGTTAGCGGTCGACCGAAAATATGCACAAACGTGCATGTCCCATGGCCAAAGGCCCGGTCGACCGAGTGATCGACCGTTTTGGCCTGAAATGGGCATCAGTCGACTGTCCTGTCGATCGACTTGGCCTGAAACAGTTTTTATGAAAATTTTTGAGTTTCAAATATTTTTCTAAATATTTTATATTAGTTTATGGGTAATGTAGCAATGTATATGTGATGAAATACATGTTCTAACCTTGTTATAAAATTTCGAAAAATTTATGAGACATGTATCAAAATCAAACATGCAAAATACAAATACTATCAAAACTTGTATTTTTTGAAATCATGTATTTTGTGTGTGTAACTTCTTGAGCATCACAATTATATACTTAAACACTTGAACTTGATTAGTACTAAATAATAACATATGTTTTGTTATCACCAAAACTATAAACCGGGTGATTGTAACCTTGGGCCAACATGGGCTGCCATGGTGTAGGTTTGGCCGAGGATGTAGAGGATGGGGAGGAGCTTGGCCCGAGCTCGTGGTTGTGGCTGCTGCAAGTAGGGGTGGCACACACATGGCTACTCGGTCAAGAGAGAAGGAGAGGTCGCAAAAGATGGGAGATGAGGAGCCTGGGGGTGTTGCTTCGCTGGATGATGGAGGAGATGCTGGCAACGGCGGACAGATTATGTGGTTGTGGTGATAGGGCACATGGCCATGGAGATTGAGGGAAGGTTGGGAGAATAGCCATGGTGGTGTGCCAAGAGATGGAGAGGGTCTTCAGCGGTTGGTCGCATAGCAGGAAAGATGTAAAGGAGCATGAGAAGCGCTGCGTGATCAAGGTAAAAGGTGATGGAGAGCTTGACAAGAGCAGGAAAGCTCGGGTGGTCCGTTGGAGATCAGATAGAGAGGCGAAGAAGGAGAAGGGTATGGTTGTACTGTTTATCGTGCAGGGGGAAGGTGCTGGGGAAGCTCATTGGGTTTGGTGGCGTTAAAATGGCAGTGGGGGCAGTTGCGTTCATGGCAAGAAGGAGTAAGATATGGGAGCTCGGGTTGTTTCACGCAAGGAGGGTAAGAGTGGTGCTCGG